>CATKWJ010000625.1:0-39577 GCA_949825065.1 Odontocerum albicorne | reverse complement strand
TTTTCTTATTTCGACATACTTAGCATGTTAATAACATAATAATAATAAAAGGGCAATTTATATAGCGTTCGTTCAAGTTGAGTATAAAGATAGAAAGGTAGAGACTGCGACCATTAGATAAGGTACTTTCCCGCATATGCAAATGTTGAGAAAACATATTTTGTAAGAAAACTCACGAAGGGATGAACCACAAAGAAATAAATTCCGATATGTGATAGTAACATATTTGGATTTAAGTGTAGTATAGTGTATGTATGTAGTGTTCATATACCATCATAAATTTTAATAAGATCTCCCAAAAGGATTGCCTTCTAAAACTACACACGTCATATTTCTAATACTGAGAGGTAGATCATTCCACGCCACAGAACCAGCAACGGCAAAAGCTCTATCTGTATACTATTTGATATATTCAGAAGCAATCAATTTATTATGTTAAAAAGAAATCGAAGTTAAATGTCACTCCTTTCTGAAGAAACGTTTCTCAGACACAGATTCAATAGATATAATGTACGAGTAGACTGGGAGATCTACTTAAGGGACTTGAATACAAAGAGACAAAGTTAAAAACCAACCCGTTCACGACACTTGACGACCAGTGTAGACTTTTTAGAAACGGACTTATATGACAATATTTATGACTACCATACATTAACTTAGCAGCTGCATTGAAAATAGATTAGAGTCAAAAAATTTGCGACTCAGGCAAAACAGAATAAATACGAGGGGGAATCAAATAATAACGAGACTTTTTTGTTTTAATTTTTTTATTTGTAGAAAGAAAAAAACCCAGCATACATAATTTTTCTACATATCTCATGTTTTAGAAATGCATTTTTTCCAGCAGATCGGTAGTTTTTATATCCCGTTATCGTAAAAAGAAGCGGGTTGAGTCAGCAGCCAATTACACACAAACCCCTCTACTACATCGTCGTCGTTGAATCGTTGGCATCCCAGAGCTTTTTTCAGTAGCCCAAAGACATGAAAGTCTCAGGACAATAGATCAGAGCTATAGGGAGGGTGTTCCAGTTGTGCCCAACTCATTTCCTTAAATTGTTCGCATGTTACGCTGCATTATGAGGCCTCGCGTTGTCATGGAGAAGAATCACTTCTCACATTGGTTGGGCACGTCTTTTGCATCGATAAGCAAGTTTAACTTCACTCAAAAGCTTGCAGTAGTACGCCGCATTGATGGTGTGACGATTGTGTAAAAAATGGATGTGCAAAATGCCACGCCGGTCCCAAAAAAATGGTCGCAAGCACCTTACCAGCTGACAGCCGAGTCTTGTCTCTCATAGGGGCTGCCTCATCCTTCTTTCTCCACTCCATGCTGGCTTGTTTCGACTCGGGCGTATAGTAGTGTATCCAAATTTTATGACAGGTAACGATGCGATTCAAAAATGAGTTCTCTTCTTGTGCAAACTGCGCCAAGAGCCGCTCACAGACGTGCAAACGTGCCAGCTTTTGTTCTGTAGTCAAAAGACGTAGGACTTATCATACAGACACTTTACGGAATCCTAGGTCCTTTGTGAATATGGATTGAGTGCTCCCATAACGTGTTTCTTTCTCAGAACAAATTTCGGAAACCATCAAACGTCAGTCGCCTCCCAGAAGATCACGAATGGAGTTAATGTTCTGTTCAGTATTGCTCGTCCATGGGCGACAATCATAGGTCTCGTTTTCGAACTCTTCACGGCCTTTCATGAACTCCTTATGCCAGGCAATCACACAAACCTTTGACAATGTTCGATCCTTGAACTCTGCCGTCAGTTTTCACAGAATTTCAGTCGGTTTTACGTCCACACGAGCGAGAAACTTGATAATTATGCGTTACGCAATCGATGGGCGCACCTCTTTCTCAGACATCGCCATACTTTGGACGGAATCTGCCGAGGCTGGCCAACCGCTCTCCTTACTCCTAATATCCCCACCCAAAACTCCTCGAAGCGGTCGCACGTTCTAATGTCACTGAATGAAATGTCAGGAAAAGCAGGGTTTATTGTTTTTCTACAGCAAGAATGGCAACTGAATCAATTCAAATTTAAACTCTCCTATAAATAGTAAGTCTATTCAAATCCCAGATTCATTTGACTTTGTATTTGGCAGTCCCCTTTGGATTAAATCTCCAAAGCATCTATTCAAATATTTAGAATCTTAGTAAAATCAGGAAATTCGACTGCTTTACAAACCCTATTCAATTTTCAATACTGGGGTGTGAATTCAAAATTTATTACAAAGCGAGTATAAAATGGTTTGTTCAGTGCATCGCGTTATTTTAATTTAGTACTTTACATAAAATCGAAAACTGAATAACATTTTAAATTTGTAAAATAAATAGTGTTTATGGTTTTTACATTTTCTGTTTTAAGGAAAAAAATACTTTTATTGTGGTTTTTATTTGAATATCAGTGAACTACATATTTTTATTTGAATACCAGTGAACTACATATTTTTATTTGAATACCAGTGAACTACATATTTTTATTTGAATACCAGTGAACTACATATTTTTATTTGAATATCAGTGAACTACATATTTTTAAATGAATTTAAAAAATGTATTTAAGGGATAAATGTGAACTCAAGGTTAATGTATTAAGATGAAGAAAAATACTTTTTCACTTGTATTTCATACAACACCTTAGATTATTATTATTGAATTTTCTAACGTAGACGTGAAAAAAGATTGAAAAAAGCCGAATCACGTAGAAATGCATGTACTGAGAAGTACACATAGAGTGACCATGTATGACAGGATGTGTAATGAATGATAAGGGATGACTGTGAAGAATAAAATGATGATGAGCACTCTGCGATGCTTTGAGCATGTAGAATGAATGAATAAAGTAAGAGTTATAGAACAAATAAAGAATGCAAATGGGAGTGAAAGGCGTGGTGAGTAAGACCAAAAAAAATATGGTTGGATCAAGAAAACGATATTTTGGAAGAAGGAAATTTAAAAATAGGAGTTGCATGAACAAATATACGGATGCAAAATTTGCGAAACTAACTATTATTCAAATTCTTCCGTTTCCAGATTGCACCGATTGTGTAATGACTATGGTGCAATCTCGGACATACGAGTATTTTGTGATAATCTTAATGCCTTTAAAAGTTCTTTTAGAAAGCGTTTTTGTTTGTTTAAACCATACATCCGGCGCCATTATGGGGCTTTCGTTATTTTTATTCCTCTCTCTCTCTCTCTCTCTTTCTCTCTCTCTCTCTTTTCGTAAACTTTGTTTCTCTTAAACTTATCGAGATGTATTTAAATATGTAAAAGATTCGATGAGATTTTTGGTATTGGAGTGGATAGATTGGGCGTTGGCATATTTTAATAATTTCCTTAACTTTTGTTTTTCTTCCATTTACTATGTTAGGGCCTTTGATTGCCTAAGCCTTTTCACGTCCTATGTTTGTATTTTATATGTGATTTTTGACATATTTTTGTAGAGGATTCATGTAAATGATTTATAATTTTTGTGACAAGTTGTATTTTTATTCATGTGTACTTAAAATTATTACTTGAGCATTACGCTTGTAACCTTTTTTAAAAGACGATAAAACACGGCTTATTGTAAGGAAAATAAAATATATACGTCTTGTTGAGTTTTTGTTCATTCTATTTTGAGAAATATGTTGTGTATATTCTTAATACATTCTTTATAAATAAATTATAAATATGTACTTTAAAATTGGTTTACAGATTATAAGTGTATTTGTTTGATTCTCGTTGGTATCCAGTTTGAAATAAAGATTCCAGCCTATTTTCCCCTCAAAGTTTATTTAACACCTTTTTGGTCGTTCGGAAGACAATGCCACATGGCAATAAACCCACCAGGTTGCATTATTAGGTAACAAGAAGACAAAAAATATTGTTATATATTATATTGTATTTTAAGACTTTCTGTTGACAGTATAACTTGGACAATTTTTGACATTTTGCAATCTCTTCTAACTAACCAGAAAAACCTTTGAGAAGCCTTAAGTGAGAACCCGACAAGAACCATACTTTTTTAATAAAATCAGGAAACAACTGAAATCGAACCCGCAACTCCCGGGCTGGCAGACATCCGTCTTACATAAATACCTCCAATCGATCAGAAATATATACATAAATACCATCAATACATCTCACTGTCGGGGTAGGTGAGGGGAGAGAGCGCCTGTCTTTCTTATCGCGTAATACATCTTTTGCCTCTTCTTCATTCATATTATCATACAATTCCTACCATTTCTATTACATCTTGCATTTCCTCCAGTCAAAATATCACTCACTTTATTCAATCATACTTGCCGTGGTTTTCCTCTATCAGGCCTCCCACTTAACATATATATGCACTATACATTGGTTTTTTAATCTTCCTTCATCCTAGAAATTGTTCAAATTCAATGTTAATGCTTTTAAGCGAAGATTTAAGTAAAATTTATAGTAATATATTTGCATTATGATAAATATAAAGATATGTTTAGAAATGTATAACTATGTGTAGGTGCAAGGCTATTATTATTATAGTTACAGGATACAGTAAACATTGCCTTGAAAATGGGATTTTTTGTTAACATACAATATATTACCTTTAGTAACGCAATATCCCAAAATATTTTAAAGAACGGTATATTTCTTTTGTATTGCAAAAAAAAGTAAAAAAAATGCAAAAAGAAGTAAAAAACACTTGATCGCTCTGGTATGTTAATGTTTGACAGAAAAAGCTCAAATTCTTTTAATGAAAAAGCTTTCATAAAAACAAGTGAAATTTCTTTCTCGCCAACTAACAAACTTTTTATCGTTGAACAAAAAGATAATTGAGATTTTTTTTCTTCATTTGACTTTTCAGACACCCAGGAGAAAATGAGAATGTCCAAAATAGCTACCATCTTCCCAAATATACAAAAAGTCGTTTAGTCAACTTCGAGATCCACTTTGGAAATCGTTTTTCTATACCATTTGAAAGGATACTTAATACACCTATTTCTTTCATTACTCTACAAAAGAGGGCAATTAAATGCTCGTTTAACTGTACTCTAGCTCTCCAATGATATGTGCCTTATGAACTGTATTTATAATTAATTACAGCTAACGAAGGTTTTTTTAAAATTTTCACTTTTATTCTCATCTTATTAGCTTTGTGTTTATTATTCCTGCCTACAATATTGTTTCAAGATTACTTAATTGTTATATAAGTTCTTTTTTACCAAATAAAATATATTTTACAATTTTCAATTGAAGTTGAATAAACAATGTGATAATGGAATATATTTAATATTTACATGAAATATATTTTTTTCCTTTTATAAAACAATTTTTCGTACACATATTTTCCGTTTTATTTTTTAGGTAAGTGTAACAACGAAATTGTATTCAAACCCGATTCTCTCTTTTACAATAAGTGGAAATAAAAATCACATAAACAAACAACAAAATTGTAAGGACACAAAAAGGATTTGTAGAGTGCTTGGAACGTAAAAATATGACGCGAGCCGGATTTAAGAGCCCTAAATGAAAAGTGAAATAAACACTAGAATTTACTGCGGGTGTAAAACTGTTAAAGAGTGTCTAGTTTATTTTCAAAAAGTATTTTACCGTCTACGGCAACCCGTTATACTATAACTCTGCCTTAGACCTAGTATATACTCGTAGTCTCTTGGGTTTTAGTATTTCGAGCTGATCGGTGACTCTTGAAACGGGGTCAAATTTACTTTTTTTATTTCTTTTGTGTACAACATTACATACATAATTCCTTGACACATTATTCAGACAACTTAATCTTTATGTTTGAAACGCTTTTTCATTTTCTGCATGCTATTTAAACTAATATTTAGTGAAAAGTGTCGTTCATTTCTCCGTACTAAAATATTTATATATACAAATACACTCCAGAAATCTGTCCAATATCAGAAAGGTTTGCCTGATAAACCTCTTACAAAATTGTCGTATGCTCTGATTTGAAGTAGGACCATTACTGTCGGGTTTTTCTATTAATTATTACTTTTAAAACATTTATGCACGTCTACCACGTTCAAACCGTTTAAGTTAAGGAGATCAGATTATTCAGGGAGAGCAATACTTTTAATGTAAATTACGCTTATTCGCCACAAACCTTTCCTCTATTTTCTAGATTATACATTTTTGCGCTCATAAAAAAATACTTTCTTTTGTGATAACTTAATATGAGATGTTTCTGTAATATTTTTAATTTACAGTACAGTTTATTCTAAGACAGATCATAAGTATAAATGTAAAAAAGCAAAGATGAAGCTCTTAGATATAACAATATTTACAACCCATGGGACGAACCAGGTGAAAATTGTTAATGCTCTTACAATTTACGAATGCTCAAGAAATGCATTTTTCTAAATAGTTTACGAATTATAAATAAAAACAAAAAAATTTGGAAAAACCTTAAAGCTTTGATAACAATTACCTTAATAGTATAATGATGGAATTACTTTGATATTTCGCTGTTTTCATATATTAAAACTAACATCCCACACTTGGAGTGGTTTGCCCGTATGACAATGAAACTAGCTGTGGTCGTGGCTGAATAGTCTGAATAGAATTAAGAAGTATTTCTATGACAGTTCCTTTTTACCTACCTGAATGCAGACAGTAAAATATCACCAGAAGTACATTTTTAGGCAGTTCAAAGTATGAGTTAGGGTGCCAATATACCTGACTTCTGATATGATTCGAAATGTTTTAATGTTTATTTTATTTTGAATACTTATTATAAGCTTGCGACAAAAAATCTGTAAAATGTTACATCACAATTTATTATCGTACGTTTTTGAAGTATTATTTCGATTTCAATTTCAAAATACTTAAATGATATTTAACGTTAAAAAATAAACGAGGTGATAAATTAATGCTTGTGGTATATTTTCTTAGAATTTCGATTTTTTTAGTTAAAAATACTTAAAAGATGTTAAATTAAAAAATAGTTAGTCTTTTTATTAAATTTATGATAATCTAATAAATAATTTCATCACTAATAATGGCTGTTTTAAAAGGCTCGCCTTTAATGGTGAAAGCGTATGGGCCCCAAAGGCTTTGGCAGGCCGTTTACTCAAGGAACACAATTAATTTTTCTCACACGTTTCTGGACTGAGCAGAGAACACAATAACAACGGACTGTATTTCGCGGTTCCTTGACCCTATTCAGAAATTCTTGCAGCGTCAGCTAAGAGATATGTTAGATTGTCTCATTTATGGTTTATTTTTCTTGCTTTGTGAAAAAAAACACATTTTTCTCAAGAGATTATCACATAGCTTCAGTATTATTTAACGTTTTTCAAAAATGTAATTTATTCCATCTGCTTAGTTTTATTTTTTATTCAAAACAAGCATATTTATGTTTAAATAAAAAAATTAATCTTAAAGTTAACATAATAAACCGCCTTGAAGCGTTTGAAATGTGGATCCACCGTAGAATGTTAAGAATATCTTGGACCGATATGATAACAAACACTGATGTACTACGTAGAGCCAATGCAAATAGAGAACTATTCACCACTGTTAAGCTCCGTAAAACATCATATTTTGGCCATGTAATGAGAGGTGACAAATACACCGTACTTCAGCTCGTCATGAAGGGGAAGATCGAGGGCCGCAGAGGGGTCGGCAGAAGACAGCTCTCCTGGCTTCGAAACATCCGACAATGGACCGGCGTCAGAACTGTGGGGGAGCTGTTTCGCGCCGCCCAGGACAAGGAAGCTTTCTCTCAGATGGTCGTCAACGTCGGGGGGACCCGGCAGGACACGTGAAGAAGAAGAAGAAAAAAATTAAAACAATTTTGATTGAAAAAATCATTGTTTCGAGCTCCTTAACCGAGCTTCTCATCAAATATGAACTCATTTAAGAAACTCGAATCGCGATGATAATATCGTATAAGTGAATGTGGAAAATAAAAAAAAATATGATTCACATTATAAAATCCACAAATAAAGCCCGAAACATTTGAAAAACAGTACTGAGAATTATTTTTTTTCGTTTTTTCATTAGTTCCATTTGTCTGAAAATTTAAAGGTCCAGTAAACTCTGATTTGCTCAAATAAGTTTTCGCCCCCCTTCGTTTAATCGATAAATCTGAACATTTTTACATTTCAGATTATCCTTTAAGTTACAGTACACTTCAAACACGAACGTTTTGTTTCGATTAATTGAAAACGTATTCAAGAATTTATCTCATCTACTTGAGATTAGTAAAATAATCGGGGCATTCAAAACTTCAAACAAATTTCCGAATTGCTATCCAAAAATATGTTAACTGTGAATTCAAAACTGCAAGAGACAACATACATAACATATATAAAAACGTTTGTGATTAATTTTGTTTAACTTTACATAACGAATTGATTTGTGTTATGAAAATATCAGCCAAAAAATATTGCCAAAAAACCATAATTTGATTTTAAACGTTTGAAATATGTAATAATTAGTATTTTTAAATAAGGTAATTATGCTTAATTATTATTATAATAATTTATGTTGACACTGATCCTTACAAACTTTATTTCTGTTACAGGACAATTACATATTTAAATTTTTTGTAAAAAAAAAAAAACAATGTTTGAATTACAATCACATTTTATTTACATTTTGTTAACAAGATAAATCAACCATCTTCAATAACCATCATATTTTGTTTCATTCTCGTCATAGATACCAAGTTTTACGAAAAAAAAATAACTGTGCTGTTTATAGTTGAGAGTGTATCTGCAGTTTTTATTATAGTTTTAAAAATGGTACTTTATGTCATTTAGTGATTGAACTGATTGAATTATTTTGTTAAAGTTAATTTATATAACAGCTTTAAGTTTACAAATAGAAGATTCGAACGTTTAAAAAAATCTTGTAAGAGTTAGCTAAAACATTGAAAAAATGTATCCCACAAAATGAATCTCTGTTAACTTTTGAAAAAATAATCATATGGTAAACAGTGCCTATAATTTTTATCAATGATCCAAAAACTTGATCGGAGTGAAAAATATAAAAGTTACCGCAAGCTCTCTTTAATAAATTTATTTTATATGTTAAATTCGAAAAGATTACAAAATGCAGACGAGGGATCAGCGTTTTTGTCGATTGATTTATAAGCTTTTGAATGAATATTTTGCGTGATTTATCTCAAAAGGGGATAAACGGAAAACTGACAATGTTTGAGAAAAACTTTTAGGATTACCAACTTGATTTATACGATTGCCACGAAAGGTATTTTCTTGATTGAGATATATGAGTTTCCTTATACTTTACAAGGAAAAGAAACATTTTAAGATTTGGTAATCATACATCATATTTACGCGTATTTATAAAAGGGATTTTGCTGTCAAATTCATAAATTTTAATCTTATTCGTGATCAAATATATTAACAAATTTTCTTTTGAACATCATATTGAAAAGCTTGCGTATTTAATAAATATGGAATTAGGGTTGTGATTTTGTTTCCAAGGTAATATTTTTGTGAAATTAATAAATGGACAATTAAATTTATGGACCAAGTGGTCAAATACATTTCCATTTCGTTTTGTTATTAAGCAGAAACAATGGATAACCGCACTCAGGGATAGTAGCATAACATAGTGCGAGTTCAACTAGAAACCTTTTTAGCTGAAAGTTGGCGATATTCAGTCAACTCGACGTTTCTACTCATTATCTATGGAAAACTTATAATTTTCAAAACTTTTTCCGAAATCCTTCTCGTTTTATGCTTAGTTATTTTTTAATCTTTTATTTCTCATTGTTCATTATTCATGCTTTTGATCTTTCTAATTATTTATCTTTATAATTTTACTAAAATTTGAACACAAACTTGAATGAAAGCAAGACCACTTATATTATATGTTTTTTTTTTTTAAAAAAGAATATTCCATAATTTTAACGAAAAAAAATCCTAGTTATATAATCCAATAAAAAGAAGAAATAGAATATTTAATTCTTTTGGAGATTTCAATGGAATATTCCGATCAGCAAGTGAACGAGAGAAATGAAGACGTTTCCATACTTTATCGAAAAGATAATCTAGTGAGAATATTCGATACTTTATCGAAAAGATTATTTAGTTAAATCTTGTACTGAAAATATTGAATCGAAATATATTTTTTTCATTATTGGAGATATTTTCAAAAATATTAGTTTAACCTTGAACGTTATAAAGTTCGTACATCTTAACTCATCCTTAATCTACAAATGACACAACAGCTATATGAGTATTTTATGTCCGTGCAAAAGGGTTTTTAACCAACCAAATTGTTTTATGTTTCATTATTACGTTTTATTTATCAAACATAAAGAAATAAAGTTAACAATTTGTTTTGAATATAAAGTTTTCATCCAGTTTTATTTCGCTCAACTGGTATAAATAATTTAATAGTTTTCAATTGTTTCAAAAACAGCCCATAAACGGACAATCAAAGATATAGAGTTAAAGTATTCTTAAACGTTTGATTTTAAATAAAATCATGCGAAATATACACAATTTGTTATATTAAAAATAAAAATCTTCTTTTTATATATTATAAAAAATTATTTATATCATACATAGTTCGATAAATATGTTTTGAGTAATAATTCAAATGTTTTGAATATCTGAATGTAATTTTCGAAATAATTTTCCATGATAATGACTTTCATAGCCTAGTTAAAAATACGTTTGTCTCCTAACCGAAGGTTTCGAGTTCGATTCTCGTTTAATTCAGATTTAAAAAATAAGATTCCTGTCTTGATTTCTCCTAAGTCTTACACATTTTTTGATGGTTGAAAGATATTGATACATGGTTATTTACCCGCTGGGTTGTATTTATCCGCTAGGTTGTATTCTTTACAACGAAAGCGTAATGCAATGCAATAGAATACAATGATGTTTGACGAATTCAAGAAATATTAAATATTTGGTAATACTTTACCAATGAAAGTGAAAATGACAACTCCCATGGCTCAAAAACTTTCACCCGGGGGTTTTCGGTTCGATTCTCAATGATACCCAAAAAATTAAAATTTAATAAATAATCTACTTAAACTTGACTTGTGGGAGTGTTGTTGCCTCTCCACATGTGGTAGTAGTGAATGACAAACATACATCACGGTTTGTTCGAGATTGATCACATTGTGTCATTTATATACTTGTGCGTCGATTTCCAAAAGACAACTATAAAGTGTCGGGCTACCGATCCCCAATGTAGTAAACACGGCCGATCAGTTGGGCTCAAGCTCCAAGATATCAGATATCTACGTGTACAGCCTCCGCAAGCTCCAAGCTTGGATTTGATTAAAAGTAGTAGTAATGAAATAAAACTTCAATTTACTTTATTTCAATTTATGTTCAGCATAGCAAAATATTGTTTAACTTTGAAATCTTTCAACTGAAATTTTGTTGTCTTGTGTTAAATATTTGAAAAGAAATTTGGCTACAGAATTTTATTAAAAAAATTCCTTGCTACATTTTGACACCCGGAAGTAATTTAATTATTATTATAGTATATCTATTTTTAACCACCTCCAAAAAGTGATATGTTCTTGTATAGTAAGTCCAGTTTATTTATGAAGAATGGTGGGTTGAGAAAGAAAATTAGGTTTTCCGACACCCATGCACCGAGTAGGGTGGGTCCATTTATAAAAGCTCGACGGGTATTTTTCAGAAACGTAAGATGGCGAGTCATAACAACGCGCGTTCCTACGTGACCTGACGGAAGAAAATACCAGAAAATGCGGAATAAGAAGGGAAAGAATGTTCGCCCAAGTGAGTAAGGTCTTTCTACACGAGAATATATGACCTAGCTCATGTTTCGTATAATATTATCATACAATTATTCCGCGATGAATGGCCAGATTAAATGGAATGGAGAAAAATGTCATACGTAAGACAACGTTCAGAAAAAAATAATAAATCCACATTTTTCCACCCCCATATAAGTACGTGTATGGCAAAATTATAATATACCTTTTTAAAAATAAATAATCCTCTGAATAGATTCTGGTTTCCAGCAATAAAAATGAGCGGAAACCACAATCACAAAAATCTTGTACTAGACAAGTCACAATAAACTTAAATTTCATAGTACCCTTTAGATATATCTTAACAAAGTAATGCAAATGTAGAAAATTTTAATTAAAATCAATTTCAGTACTGTTTTCTAAGATTTTTGAAGATCAAGAAATCATGCATATGCTGATTATATGAAAAATATATTTGTGAGTTTTGAAAAATAACACTAGTTAACAAATTTAAATTTTTGTTTGTAACAGAGATTAAATTAGCGTATTCATACTAAATCGACCATGCTGATTAAGAAATTTGCAGCAAAAAGTTTGTAACATTTTTGTGCAACAGAAGGGGGGAGTGTTTTAATAAAATAAGTACGTTTTCGCTTATTTCAAAATTCGTAATTACAACAATGAAAATAAATAAATTCCTGAAATGCTAAATTTAGACACAGAATACAATGTTGTTACATAGGAAAATAGAAAAGCAGAATAGTAGAAGTAATTACTATAAGAAAAATTTACCTTATATACCATTTTTTTTGTTAAAAAAAAAAGAATCAACTATTTTTTAAGAGATTGTATATTAAATTAAATGAAAACGCAAATTAGATAACTTAGAAGCTCCTACATTACAGTAAACAGCCATATACAGATTACCAGCAAAATTTTTTTGCTAAAATATGAAATACAGCTATTTTTTCCTCTTGAACTTTGTGTCACCTTCTCTGAACAAAAACTAACAGTAGTTCCCCATCATATTAGAAACCCACCTTCCTTGATATCGTTGTTCCATTTTGTGAATATCCTGATGGAATCTTTCCCCTTGTTCATCACATACAGCTCCTAAGTTCTCTTGGAAAAAATCCAGATGAGAATGTAGGAAGTATATTTTCGACATCCTAGCTTCTGGTAACTATGTAAGAGTTCCTGTACAAGCTGTTCGTAATTGTCAGCTTTATTATTACCTAGGAAACCACTAACAACTCGTTCAAAGGCCTTACAAGCTTATAGTTCTTCAACACTTAATTTTTTATCGAACTTTTCATATTTCAAAAGTTTTGTGATTTGGGGGCCAACAAAAATTATTTTTTTCACTTCAGCGTCACTGAGTTTCGGAAACTGATTCCTTGCATATGCAAAACCTTCTTCACGTTTATCCATAGCTTTAACGTAATTCTTCATTAAACCAAGCTTGATATGTAAGGGAGGGAGCAAATTTTTTTCTGGTTTCACTAAAGGAGCATACTTAATATTATGTTACCATGGGACGTAGCTTTCTCTGGAAAGCCAGTCTTTTATTGCGTAGTATTTTTCAGTCGCTCTGCTGTCCCATAAACAGAGAAAATAATCGTATTTTGTGAACCCACCCTGAAGTCCGAGCAATAAGGCAACGATTTTCAAATCTCCGCAGAGTTTCGAGCAGTACGTTTTGTATTGGACTGCATCTAATAACATTGACAAATTGTCATAAGTTTCCTTCATATCCACTGGATACGCCACTGAAATTGATGATTAAGTATTTCCATTATACAACAACACTGCTTTTAAACTTGCTTTGAAATAATCTATGAATAACCTCCATTCCTCTGCGATGTGTTGAAAACCTAGTTCTTACATTAAGTCATCTATATTTATACACACACATATAGAATTATTCATTGCAAAGTACTTTGGAAAACTGTTCATGTCTCTTCCTGTACAATGAAATCCTTGTATCTGGTGCTAGCAGATTCCATTGTAGTTTAGACCCTAAAATCTCAGCTTCTTGTTAAGTGAGATTAAGATCTCTTATTAAGTCGTTTAGTTCACATCGTTGAATAAAATGGGGTTCTTTATGATGTTCAGGACTATAGGAGGGGGCAGAGTACTATGAACAACAATAAATGTACTATGAACAACAATAAATGTTTTAGTGTACTATGAACAACAATAAATGTATTAAACTTATGAATATACTGGGGAATCATTTAAAGAAGTCAATAGTTTGATACCCGATTTCATTTTTAAATTGTTATTTTTATTTTAGGTAATTTTAAGTTTTCCTCTTAAAAGGTACGGGATGGAACATTTTCAAGTTCATATTCATTATCAGCACACAAAAATTGACCTAAAATGATCGTTTTCACCCTTATGACAAAAATCTTGTTAACTAGTGTAATTATACACATCTATGGACATACCATACACATTTGTTTGTAAATAGAGCTGTCATGAATCGAGCAGATACGAATAAATAATTTGATCGTGTCTCATTACTTGGAGGCACTGCTTTGAAATTATAGATTATATATTAAAATATATTTGCATGTCAAAGAATTCCCTTAAAAATTAAAAATATATTTTAATTTTAGAATTTATAATAACCAAAACGTGACTTGTAATATTCCAAGAGTATAATTTCTTTGAAATAACAGATTATATAGCAAGATATTTTGTATTCCTAAAAACTTAACAGACATTTTGTTTTTGAATTTACAATAAATAATCCGCTACTTATAATATTCGACGTATTATCAAAAGTTATTATTACAATAAGTGATGTTTAACCCTGAGAGATCGGCGCACTGCTATAGCAGTGGAAGAAATTTGTTCTACCCTTGTATTCTAAATGAATATCCTTCATTTAGAATACAAGGGTACATATTCTAAAATATATTTATGTTGTAAAAATATATGTTTTTTGTTTTTTTGTTGTTTAAAATAAATATTTATCACGAATGTCCGAATCGTAAATATATCTCAGCACTAGATAGACAATTATATTTTTTTCTCGTAGCGCTCTCAGGGTTAAATCCAACAAGAAATACTAAAAAACAAATAAAAAAATGTCATTAATATTTTGTCAATTTACATCAGATCATAATAATTCATTCTACTGAGTTTGTTTGCCTTTTAAGACATTTTTATTTGACATACTATAGGGACTTTCGAGATACTGTTCATAAGATGCCTGTTGGCATCTGGAGGCTGAAGTTTGATTCCTGTTTGTACTTTTTTTTTTAAAGTCATTCCAGTCTACTTTCCACTTAAGCCTTATCTAATATACAAGTTTTTCTGATAAATTGAAAAATATTGCTAATTAGTAATAAGCTTACTAGGTTGTACACTATACAAGAAGAATGAAACTTATATAATTATTCTGAAATATAATTAAGATTATTATGAATGTGATAACGTAAGATTATCGAGTATGGGATGTAAATGTCTGAAAAATGTTGAGTTTAAGAATTTGTTATAAAATTTAATTCTGTATTTCACGTTTTTAATTAAATATATATTTCGTATATATTAAAAATAAATATAATAGATATGTAAAAATAATTTAAAATATTTTATTTTAATTGTTATTCATAAGCACTGAATAGTAATGTAACTTTTCTTCAGTCATACAATTGAACAGAAAACTAAACAATGATTACATTATATAATAAATGTGTCTGTGTATCTAATAGTCGATCGTTTTCACCAATCCACTATCAGTATACTATACACGGAGTGGCATTAAACACAGTTTCTGAATTCAAAGATTTGGGCGTAACCTTTGATGTCGGACTCACGTTCGTTAACCATGTCTCACGTTTGATATCGGACTGTTACAAACTACTCGGTTTTATAATGAGAATATCAAGAGAATTTAACAGCACCGATATCTTCGGAAACTTATATAATTATCTAATTAGAACCAAATTATAATATGCATCTACGATTTGGGCTCCTCATCAGCTCAAATATAAAAGCAATATAGAACAAATACAAAAAAAAATCCTCAGATATCTATGGTACAGAACAAAGGGCGATTACCCAAAATATGCTCACCATGTCGAACTTTTCACGGTGTGTAACTATAGTAGTCTCGAAAAAAGAAGGCCAAAACCCATTGCGATATTCCTACCTAAGGTTTTCAAGGTTGCTTTAACTATCCCGCGATTCTAGAAGCGCTAAGTTTATATGTACCCAATAAATATAGCCGTATAAGGAATCACCCTCTGTTCTACATACCAACTAACAGGACGAATATCATGGTTAAACACTCAGTCACGCGTGGTATAGAGATATTGAACCAACTGAATGACACTGTTGATATATTCTCGGTACCGTCTAGCAGTATGAGAAGAATCCTGGCTGATATTGTTTCTAACGAATAAGCTAACTCTAGAAGCAGACCCTCTTTGTGTAACAGGAGAAATCCGTGCAAAGTAGATAAAAAAAAAAATAATACACATAAACAATTCTTACACTCAAAGTATATTGTATTTTTAATGTTTTTTTTAATATTTTACACAGTAAAAGAGACGTGATCATACTTGCCTCTCGAATGTGATCTTTCTGTTCTCAGATAACTCTCACTCCATCAATTCCGCAGATGGCTTGCCCATCAATCTCTCGCTTCCTTTGGCAAATACATAGAGCGCACCGCACCACCTGCTACAGACGATGTCACCAAACGGTAAAGATATAAATTCAAAGACATTTTAGCGTAAAAAACTATGGAGAAAATCAAACACCACCAATTATACGTTGACGTGGATTATTTCTTTTGAATTGATTAAAGAAATGAGTAAAATTTATTAGTTGTATAGAAAAGTAACAAAGATCGTATTTTTTATAAATGTTTTCTACAGTAACTTACATAATTCCTAACTAATTAGCCAACGTAGATATGTAAAAAATTGATAAGAACAGAAGAAACGCTGTATAAATGCACTTAAAAGAATATATGGTGGGGAATGTCTGACAGAATACGCCATAAAAAGGGAAAAAGAGCACTCTGAAATGGTTAAGACATGTGGAATAAAGCAACGAATGAAAAAAGACTTACAAAACAAACTTACAGTGCAAATGTGAGTGGACAGTGTGGTAGAGAAAGACCAAGGAAAGATTATTGAATCAAGTGAATGGCCTTTTAAAAGACGGAAATGTGAGAAGTGAGAGAAATCATAAGATTTGTATTACCTAATACAAATCGTGTGAATGTGTTCGAGACGAAATATGTATGTCGAGATAGGAAAGTTTTATAAGAGATGTGCAGAAAAAGACATGATAATGAATTTTGCGAAATCCAAAGTCATGATGATAGAAACGTATGAAAGAAAAAGTAAATGCGATATATTGGTGAACAATGAAAGATTGGAAAAAGTTGAGGAATTCTGCTATTTTTTATAGTATTTTCTCAAACAATGGAAGAATTGAGAGGGATATCGAACAACGTGTAACGATAAGAACAAAGTCAATTAGACATTTTCTTCCAACTAACTACAGAAAGGTTAAAAAACCTAAACGTGAAAAAATAAACTAACTAGGACAATTTTTATTTGATCACCATTGGGAATCAAACGGGCTCTAAAACAAATATACTCGAACTAGAAAATATAAAAATATGCTAAAATGGAAGTCCATAAAAATATTTTGTTACCAACTTTTATCTATGGGAGGGAAACGTTGAAGTGGAAAAAGACTGATAGGAGCTAAAAAAATGCTGTAGAAATACATCCACTGAAAAAATACATAGGGTGATAATGTATAACATAAAACACAATGAAGTGATAAGGTATGAATATAAACTTAAGGCTGATATTTTGAGTAAGATGTAGAATAGCATTCTGAGGTGATTTAAGCATGTAGAACGAATGGATGAAGAAATACTAACAAAACAAATATACAGTGCAAATTTGAGTGGAAGGTTTAAAAGTGCAACACCAATGAAAGCATAGTTGGATCAAGTGAATGATATTTTAAAAGAAGAAAATGTAGAAAGTCAAAGAAATCGTAAGAGTTGTATGGAAAGGTATATGAATAGAGAAGAGGAGAAGGATGTCTGTCGAGAAAAGAAAGTCTGGCGATATGTTATCTCTACTTATCCCATCGTGGAGATGTATAATGGTATCTATATGTGTATGTATAAAATGTAAATCTGTTTTATTAAATATATGTATGAGTATTTGATTTATTTTTTAAGAAAACTAATTATATAAAGATATTAACAAAATAAAACAATTAAGTGGAGAGGTTTTAATGTTATATTTAAAAAATATTGTTGACAAAATGAATGTTATCATCTTGTCATATGTTTTTATTAAACTTTTCACTTACAAAACCTCAAAATTGTCAGGTTATTTAAGCTAGCTCTGCATAAAAGATATATCCTATGAAAATATAATACCAACCATCATTACTTACTCGTATTACAACTTTCTCAAACAACAATATGCGTTGGATAAATAATACTTCATTAGGCCTGCAAATACACGACTTGGGCAAAATTACGAGTATATTAATTCCAACAATCAATATCATATTTGGAAGACTTAAGTTTTCCATTTGAAATTTTGTAACTATTGATATGGAAAATTTAATTTTCAAATATACACAAATACAAAATGTTTTTCAGAAAATGAATTTTTTATTTCTATAGAAATATTATCGTCATTCAAATATCTTTCTCAAACTTTATTAAACTATCAAATACTTTTTCTTTGTTTGATATTCACTTATTCATTCAGATGATTAATCCAAAATGGTGTTTCTGACATATTGAAGAGCGTGGCCGGAAAACTACACTATCCTTAGTCACATTAATCGAACCTCCGGGCTTAGAACCATTTGAGAATGATCCAACGTTCTCCACATGTAAAGAAGCAATAACATTAGCAAATGTCTTTCGCGTGTGATTTTAGTTACCGGACGATTTTTTTTCAAGATTAACGGTTTCAAAAGTACCATTAGGAATCGAACCCGAAACTCTTGGGCTGAAGTCAATCGTCTTGCCAGTTAGGTCATGGAGGTTGTTATCAAAATATCACTCAATAGTGTACAAGGAAGGAAATATTGTTCTTAATCAAATAATTCGAAAGCAAATTTTAGATATATTTTGGTGTGCAATTGTGCCTAAATATAATTAATGTCAAAAAGATGAATTAAAAAAAAATACAACTTTTAGCTGTTTTAAATTGGCATTTCGATTCAAGAATAAACCAGTTAAATTAAACTGTTTGTTTCTTGGAACTCTTTTTATTTTATTCAGCAAAGATACGATAAAAAACAGCAGTTTTTTTGTTTATTTGCAGAAAATCCACTTAAATATTTATGATGTGTGTATATTTATGAAAGGATTTTAATTTCCGGAATATTTGCAACATATATTCAGCATAGTGAAAATACTTTCCATGTGTTTCAAACAAAATTTGTTATCAGTTTGAGTAAAGTAATGCTATGTTATGAGAATAATTAAAACTTCGGCCATATTAGGAAAGGTGGGATACTTACTTGCTAAGGGTTGAATTCTTCTCACCCTCCGTAGGATACCGGGAATTCAAACTTTTGTATAACTAGCAAACAATCGAGCAAAAGAACAAAAGGACCGAAGCTTTAGGATCATCAGCTCGACTGGCACAACACAACATGTTTGGGACTTTCGTATAATTAAGTAAAAGCTAAGTGCGGACCATTCAGTAGGAAAAACCCTCGGTATACTTTACATATATAAACCCTGAAATACTACGAAACAAGTTAATAATATACATCAATCACTTGGGATGTATATAATAAAGTCACTTAAAAATATACTTATTTTACAACAAAATAATGTAATTTATGTGTTTTTAAAAATGATTTGTATAATATTATAATTTAATTAAATACAGCTTGACCCGGTAGATTCATTGCCATTTGGTAATCTTTCCCAACAAACCAGAAATATGTTAAATAGGCCTCAAATTAAAACCAAGAAGGTATCTTTTTTTAAACTCGGGTGCAAACGGGAATCGAAACACCCCCGGGCTGGAAGACTGATGTCTTACAAACTAGGGCATTCAAATCGTTATAAGGTCTACTGAGATTGTCAAAATTAAGTAGATTTAATACAAGGAAATACAATAAATATCAAAATTAAAAAGATAAAATTTTCAAATTACGCTTTAATTTTTGCATGTTTATAATTATTTGATAAAATTAATAAGCACATGTTAAGATTGATTAATGTTATTAATAAGCACATGTCAAGATTCATTAATGTGCTTTCACAAGTAATGTCTAAGCACTTTAATTAATATTTAAGCTGAAAAATCAATCTATCCATAATAATGTACAGTTCACTTTTTTTTTTCTTTTTTTGACACTCCCGTTTTAAGTTTTGCAGTTTTAATTTAGAATATTTCAATTTAAGCTTTCATTTTAGAAATTTTATTTGAATTTAATTTGTCTTAAGCCATTGTAGGTGATATTCATACAAGATTGTATTTTCATTATTTTATTGGGCTTTCATTGTACAATATATATATAAATTTTATTGATACATTAGTCGCGAAAATTGTCTCACGGTTATCATTCCCACTAAACAGGATGGTGGAGTTACATCCAGACTAGATTTACACTAGAACTAATTTTTATCCGAATTTATTTTATTTTAGCTCATAAGCTATTGTAAATTGTAATTGTTTGCAGTTCCTTTAAGAAAGAATAAAGTTATGCTATATAAATCTGCTAAATCAAAAGGCTGCAACCGATTAAACCTGTCAATCGTCTTGGAGCTTTGATCACTTTTCTATTAGTACTTTTGGTTTGATCTAACATATCTAAGCAATCTAGGAATAGCTATAAATAAATATAGGTTATCGATAGCAACATAGTAAATACATTCGGTAATCGCACATGTATCTCAAGATAAATAGCAGAAAATACATTTCAGAGAGAAGCTATCAAAAAGGTCTGGGCTCATCTCATAACATCCCCCGGCCAAGATAAACCTCACCAATATAGAGCGAGACCGAGCGCTAGGACATCGTATGTTTTCAGCTCACATCATATGTAGCAAGTGTACAATCTATGAGGATTGTGTACTTGCTGATGAGCAACAGCTTGCACACAATGAAACCAATACACGCACATACACCTTCTATTCACAGGATTGCTGACAATCATATTTGAACACAAGGGATTGCCGTTTCTTGATAAATAACCAAAGTGATGTTAAAACGTAATTTTAACGTATTTGGTCCCCAGCGGTAATTGAAACCAATACCTGGTAGAAATGAAGCGTTTTTTTCACAAAGCCTGCGAATCATGAATTATTTACTAAAATACTTGAACAAAGCAAATATTAAGTTATTCTTTTAAAATCATCCGTTTTGTTTTACGTGCAACTATAAATATACTTGAAGGAAATTTATTTCATAGAATAAAAGAACATTTGTAAACATGGAAGAAAATTGTTTATATAAAATTTGTCAGATTGCTTTGAATTTTGTTTTTGATGCCAATATGCCTTTGAGACGTGAATTTGATTGGCTTTGTCTTATGTTTTTTGTTGATCCTTCGTTCTCACCACCCCTTATTTGTCTCACGGATGTTTTCAATATTATTTGGCTAAATTCAATATTTATTCACTAAAAAGCTATCGAGGATTCTTATGTTTTGCTAGCGATTTGGGTGAGATGACGTTTTAGAACATTCGCTATAAAATATTTAAAAAATGTTTATGAACATGTTTTTTTTAAACGTTTGATCGCATTTCATTTTAAAGGTTATACATTAAATATGTACGTAATGATTTCAAATATTAAAACGCTAGTATCACCACATTTTAATATCAATAAATTTGAAACAATAACATAATGATATGGAATAAGAAAAAAAAAATTCCTTATAAATTTCCTTAAAGTAAAGATAAACCAAGTTTTCAGAGTTATCGCAAATACACATATAACCACAAAAGACAAGGTGTTAAGACTTTTTATTAATAAATTGCTTTATTATTCGACCGTTTAGATTTTTCTTACCTCTTATCTAGAGTTTTTTTTTCGTTTTTGTTAAATATTTTTTTTACCTCCTATTTCGAGTTTTTTTTCAGACGGATTCCGCCTAAAGATAGCGTTGAGAGATATATACACGTATTGCTGGCATTAATGTAATTAGTGGAATACAGAATATTCCCCATTCAATATTTTAATGTGGAGTAACACAAAGTTATAACCAAACCGACTGATAAACCATTTCAAGAAGATTGTGTATTTATATATTTTTTTAGGCATGTAGTTTAATTTTTTTTTAAATATTTACTAAATTCTTCACAGAATCAGTTTCACCGGCTTGGATTTTCTAGCCCTTCCTCAGTCATCTAAGAAGTCTAGATTTTACTCTTCTAAGAAAATTGAATATCTGGAGAAATTCTGCAAAAAAGCGTATTTGAGAGGATCGTGCGATGGTCCCTCGACCAGAAAATGGTCATCCTACTTCTATATGCCAAGAAGAAAAAATATGCAAAAATATAGTAAGTTCTTCAAATTGCATTTTATTTAAATTTAGTTTAATGGTGAGCAAATTAGAGATTCCAAACATGAAACGGAATTTTCATCTTTCCATATATATTCGTATAAAGAAGAGCGAAATAGATGACCGAGTAATAATCCGATTCGGAAATATAATATGAAAGAGCGCAACGGTAGAAATCCTATAAATTCATCCACAAAGCGCAAAATATTTATGGAGCCGCAAATTTCCGCCGCGAAAAAAACGAAGTACGTATCTACCTTTTATGTTGGGATACTGACAATAGCCCACTAGTGAATCGGCACTCCATGTTTTATACTGTAGGATAGGGGTGGGAAACCTTTCTCAGTAGCTGGCCACATGAAACATTGCTGATGTCGCGGACCACGGTTTCTATTTTGAATAATAAAAGATTTCAAGCTGTTTTCACTTTTGCGTTTTAGCGTTGTTAAAATTTGACAATTCCAGTAACGACAACCCTCTGTATGGACTAAACTATTAATTTATTAATACAGATCAAATCTCATAACGAATACTGAAGTAACAAAATTTTCAGAATAATGAGTATTTATCGTAGAATTGGTCGAACGTACACGAAAGAATATATTTAACGAAATAAATACTTCGGTATAACAAATATTTTTCGGCCGAAAAAAATACCAAAAACATTCAAACCTACCAGTTTGAACGACATAAGCAACATTTAACGACGGAAATTTGGATACTCTAATGAAAAGATACAAAAATCTTATTTTGATTGATAATTGTTCGAATTGAAATTTTACCTCCAAATTGTACACCATTTTGGGAACCTTTAGCACTGAGAATTAAACATGCAGTAAAATGCACTACAGCAGAAAGAAGGTGATAATTAAAATGGAACTAAGCTATTTGCAATCACAAGGTGAGAATAAAGTTATCATAGCTGATACAGTCATACTTATGGTTTGCCAAAGTGTTACACATGAAGCACTGAAGTTTAATTGTTCATGGTTGTATTTACTTGTTCGGGCCACAATTCATGAATCTCATCATATGCACTTACCATTAAACAACGTGCATTTCAACTTTATTAATAGAAAGAAAACAACCTATTCATAAAATAAGCATATTTTAAAATAATGTTGAAATTAACAAAATTCACATTTAGTGGGCCGATACAATGCATGAGAGAAATGATGGTGAAAAATGACCGTTCGCCGGATTACATACGTGCGCGGGCTAAAGTTAGACCGGTTAACCTTTGGTTGCCCATCCTTGTTGTAAGATATGGTATTACTAATGTTTCCAGAAAAAAATTTTTTGCACTTTATTTACTGAACACTTATAATTTACATACGCACTATCACACCATTTCCCATGTCGGAGTTGACAGAGAGGACAAAACGTCAGACTTTCTTATTTCAAAAACAACCTTCGCCTATTCTGCATCCATACATATTCTCGAACAATTCCTACAATTTATCTGACTTTTTTACATTTCTTTTTTCAAATATCACTCACTTGACCCAACCATGCTTTCATTGAGCTTTCTCTATCACTGCATTCCCTTTCATTTATACTACATGTTTGTTTTCTTAGCCTTTGTTAATTAATTTGTTCTACATGCCCAAATCATCTCAGATTGATATTCTTCATTGTACTTAATACATCAGCCTTCAGTTCACATCCAAGCCTATTCACTTCAATCCTTATTCTGTCATACATTGTCACCTCATGTATTAAGTACACGCATTTTTACAGCATTTACCCGCCTCCATTCAGTTTTTTTTCACATGTGCGTTTTACTTTCATACAAATTGGTAGCAAAATATTGTTGTGGAATATTATCTTAGTAGGTTTTGATACTGTTCGTTTCAATTACATACGAGTATATCTTAGATAAAACTGATCGATATATCTCGTTACACTTTCATCGCCTGAAAAAATACGACCCAAATAGAAGAATTCTCCAATCTTGCATTGTTCACCTATATATCGTATTTACCTACATTTCATTTAACACTTTCCTTTTTATTTGCATCTCTCATACAATTTATCTATCAAAAACTGTGATCCATCTTCATTCTGTGCTAACACTACGATGTCATCAGTATATATCAATACGCACACATTCGACATTGTTATGCTACCCAATGACCTCTTTAATCCTTTCACACATGAATACATGTAAATATTTAACACTTATAAATTTAAACTGATAATTTTTATTACACAGCGTTCCGAAGAATAAATTGGCGCCGTTAATTATTAACTCAATAGAAGTCCTACCGAGTATTTAAATGTATTAACAAAATTCTCGGTCTTCGGTAAGATGTGAATAATATTATCGATCGTCAGGATTATGATAATGAAAAGAAGATGGTGCTCTGAGCGAAATATTTCATCTTATCAGTCACCTTAAAGTGACCACAGTAAATAGTGTACACATCTCTGTGGTAATGCTACTTCAAAAATTAGAAGATATACTAGGAACAATGCTGAAAGATTCAATCAAATTGATGACCTCCACTCCAAGCCCCTGGAAAAACGACCTTCTGGGGCTAGAGTGAGCTAATTTGTCGTATTTGTAGGGACGTTACCATTTATTTGTGAACTCTCTTGTAAACATTTTCACGTAGGTCAATAGAAGATCCAAGGACAATACGTCTAAATGGGAAATATCAAGAAATAAACTGAAGAATCTGTGGGGAAAATCAGTCCAGTAACACCTGCTGCGGTGTCCGAAAAAATGACTGGTATCATAAAACATTGCTTACTTAGTTGACAGTATTTTAGGTGAAAATATTTGTTTAATTTTTGACACCATTAGAAGGCGAAAAAATGTTTCAAAGTATTATTAGAGATAAGTTTTGTTCGTCGAATTTAACAATTTTTCATAATCTCGTTTTTTTGCGATGAAATTCATCAACTCAACTTAACATTGTCTCACTCTGCGGGCTTGATTACTGTTAGTACCTGATTAAAGAAACAGATTATAATCTGTTTTTCTCTTAAAACCTCTTTAACATATTTCTGATTGATTTAAAGAAATTGCCGCACAGCAATAAATTCATTTTACATAATAGAATTGTAAACAATGCAAAAATGCACATTTTCCCAGCTAAATATGCATATTGGTATAAGCCCAGTTAAGCGTTTGTTTTTAATAGAGTTCATTCGAGTTTTAAAAACTTTAAAATTAAAAACCTAGCCACGCAAAAAATTGTATTTCAACGTTTATGTTACATATGGTTAGAAGTGTTTTTAAAAAGATAACATCTCTGAAATATGTGTTCAAGTAAAACAAAGATCTTTAACATGTCCACAGATGTTATTTCACAAATATTTATCGGGCAAAAGGTCAAATGTTTTCCAAAAATTACAATTTTGTTTTTCTCTTTTGTTCTAGTTGACAATGATATTATGGTTACTTTAATATGTGAAATTTTCGAGACAAAAATAAGTAAACAAAAATCTTTATTTGTATATTGTGAGATAAAATACATGAAGTTATTTATGGTATATTTCAAATACCAGATTTATTACATGAAGACTTTCACTGTTAATTAATAAAGAAAAAGCGTTATAAGTAATCAAAACCACATTCTCCAAATTTAGAAGCTTAAATTTTCAGATGATTAATATAACGTGAAATATTTTTTTAAATATACAAACCTTTTCTTGGAAATAAAAATGATGGGTTTATTAAATAGGATTTCAATCTGAATTTCTGAGAAATTATTTTGTGTAAAAACATGTTTTCAGAATTTTGTCAGTAAAGAAACAATCGAATTTCATATACTATACAATATGTTGAAATTCCCTTCTGTCGAAAAGCAAACAAAAATTTTCTTCGAAGGTTTGTCAACAAAATGTTCGTACTTGCGTATGTTCAGCCAGTTTCAAAAATGTATTAATGTATAAGAAAGATACAATTTTTGGGTGAAAACAAAACAATATTAATTCATTTCACCGTGGAAATTATACATTTGGCCTTTTGTGTTTAGATCAACAACATATAATTCTTATTCAAACACCACAACTTAAATTAATAGTTCTGACTAACAAGCATGGTCCATGTGTTTGAGTTTAAGAATTAAGGTCGTCTAACCGAGAAATTGGATTAAAACATCGTCAGGCTAGTTTCGAAATGAAATTTGTATTTGAATTTATACTGAGAAAGATAAAAATCGAAAACGCTGTAGAACGAATGAATGAAAACAAAATTAATATAGTCGTACAATGGAAATGTGAGTAGAAGTACAAAAAAACCAAGAATAATTTGGTTGGACTGGATGAATGATATTTGGTTGGACAGGTGAATTATATATCAAACTACGGAAATGTTAAAATTAAAAAAAATATTATAATACCCGCATGAGGAAGTATATGAAGTGGAGGAATCAAAGAGTTATGTCGTAATCGAAGAGTCTAGCATTCTTTGCTTACCCTGACAGGGAAACGGCGTGATGGTACGTACGTATACAAATCAATTAAATTTAAGAAATTATTAAGTTATTTATTAGAATGAAAAAAATATAATTGATTTATCGTTAATTGTTCACATAGTTGAGTATGCAGCTAATAAAGTATTCCATATTAAAGCAGTTTATGAAAGCAGTGAGACTTTAAGTGAAAAATATTTATTACTTTAAAAAATGTTAAGAGATATTGATATATTATTTATCACATTTTTATTTAGATTGTTGATTCCTTCCGAAATACTGCAGTACTGATTTAATGAGTAAAGCGTTAGAAGAAAACTTCGCATCTGGTTGTGCATATAACATACAAATTACTAACATGATAAATAAAGCAGCCCTTGTTAATGCTGAAACTTTTGTTTAATATAGCGTAAAATTATTTACATCTTTGTGAATAAAGATTGTTTTCGGTGCTGTTTTCATATAATGAGCTATTAAAAGCATCATCACTCAAACACGGAATGATTTTATTTCGAGAATTCTCGGATATTGATCGATATCTTCCATATCTCGCTAGATGAGTTGAGGATTGAGCTCATTCACAAGTGTTGAACACATAACATAATTGAATCCCTTCACAGGGTAATCATGATTCCTATTGCTATTATTTTAAGGCATTTATATAAAAAAACTTAAAAAAGGCATTTTGTTTCACGTAATTGAGTTGAACTTATATCAAAAGTAAAATAAAATAAATCGATTTGCTTGTTTTTTGCACGTTTTACCATGATAATCAATTAAAAAACAATAATATATTTGAACACGTCAGATTATCAAATTCCAAAAAGAGTTTTATTCGGTATCTATAGGATGGCATCCAGATGGAAGACTAATGAGTTAGTGAGTTTAACAGATGATAGGACTATGCGTAGGCATACTACGAGTATTGCTGAATTAGGAGACTTCTCGAGTGGGCTCAAGACAGACATGCCTGTAATGTAAGAGTATCGATACGGCACTGCAATCCCGACCCCAAAGGATGTAAGGAAGAAAAGATGAGGATCAGGTTGTTTTATTACATTTATCCCGTTATCAAATTTAATAAATGTATGAATAATAATCTATCAACGCAAATAAATAAAAATAATCTTTAAAAAAAACAAGATAAGCTGAATGAAATTTTCGTTTAAAAAATATTTAATATTAAGGCTGAGGGCAAAATTTATTTGAATAAATAGTGCAAGTAGTATATTACCAAAATGCCAACACACAGGTAAAGTTAATATATAAAACAACTTTAGGGTTTGTGCCGGGAAAGTAGGCATAAATGTCTAAAACTTAACGTGAAAATGAAAATATTTGCCTTTATTGAAAATTATTGCCAAAATTATTCAACCATAATTCATTATTATATTCCCTGTTGTGTTAAAATATTCACGAAAGAGAATTATAATAATTCTTGAATGTGGGTAGTTCTGAAAATAAACGCATTAAATCTCACTTAAGATCGTCAAATGATATTTTTCTTAGGAGCATATAATTTTTGGAAAACCGTGATGAAGACTGGTGTTTTTTTTTTGAAAACCACGAGGGAAAGTTTTTTTTAAAACAATGAAAAATATGTTTTTAAAAGCAATGAGTCAGACTGATATACAAAAGAAAAACATAAGAGAGGCTGTTATACTTGAAAAACCGCTGGTGAGTAGAAGAAACTGATATTTCTCGAGTGTAATTAATCAAATTGGTAGTTTAGAAAACCATAAGGCAGACTAGTACAATATTTTTTGTAAACCATGAGGGAAACTGGTATTTTTAGGAAGAAATGAGGGAGTGTGAAGAGATAAAGATCATTCAAAAGGTAATTTCAATTTTTTTATCACCAATGACGCTATTTTTAAAAAATCTCCGTAAGTATCTGTAATTTTTTCCTGACTTTGTTTGCCTTCATTCCTTGGACGAATAAAAACAGCATGTAATGATGCAAATGTTTTTCATCGATTGGGGGCTTTGACATTGTTTATAAATAATGGTAAAAAATCATTCAAAACAAAAACAATGAATTCACAATTTTCACTTTCTAGCGGTAACAAAAAAAATACGGGTTTCCTGAACCGTGTCTCGAAACAAACTGACTGTAAAAGGGTTCATCCCAAAATTTTTATTACTTTACGGTCGCTCTAACATAATATATATTGGAAACGACTTGTTATTGCTTAGAATTAATAAAAAAATGTATTTTTATCATTTCTTCATAAAAACTAAAAAAACTGGTAATCCCATTTCCAACCGAAAAAGGAAACCTTAACTTCCCGAAAATATATAATACAAAACTTCAACAAAAAATATTGCCGTATAAAGAATTCCAACCCCCCCCCCCCCCTGACAAAATATTATATCTGTGTCTTACATCCAACCTAATTTTATTAAAAGTTTGCCAGTTATTTTTCACGGGCTATGCCGTTATAGCTCATCATATTTTTCTTCTAATTATCTTTTTTACCTTGATATAAAAAGAAGTTGGTATAATAATTCTTTGTAATAATTCTATAAATATTTACTGAACACAGATAAATCATAATGAAATTATGTACATTCATAATTGTGACATACAGATTCAAAAATATTTTTCATAATATTTATTAATTTACACTTAAATGAAAATATATTATATCTGGCAACTTCATTGTTTGAAAGCAATTTCTTCAATCAACGAATTTTATTTTCAAAATTATAACAGGTATCCGTGATTATGTTATGTTACAAGAAACAAATATTAAAAAGAACCATAAACCCGAAGTAAAATAGGGATAACGACGGGAATTGTATTAACTCCTTATCAAAATAAGGATAAAAAATAAATATTCTAAGACGGTGTTTACAATCTCAAACCATCTTGAGGATAATGTAATGAATAAATCTAATCAATAAAATAAATTGCAAGAAACTTCGATTTTAGACACTCGGAGTTGCGGCGCTATTTAGTGCAGGAGATTTCATTCAATGGAAAGGGACCAACAATGCAGAAATCCCTTGCAATGTACAACATAAAAATGAATTTTTTTTCATTATATAAAAGAACTCAATGTAAGTCTACTTCTTGACATCTAGTTTAATAATAACATCGGTCGACAACGTGTGCAGAAGCAGTTAAGAACATATCAATCTTTATTAAATTTATTCTATAAAGATATAATCTTTCTTGCTCTTTTAGAAAAATTAAATCTGAATCTGTATGTTGATGAACTTGTTGTCAAAGTGTGGGTTGCATCGAAGAAACGTGATTTTTTTACCCGTGAAATCGATCGTTTGCCAACAAATGATAAGCAGTGTTTGAAATAGATGGCGATTATGCCCCAGAATGATCATTAAAACATGTTTTGAGTGTATTTTATTGTTTTATTTTTGAGTAAATTTAAAACAAATAATTATTGTTAATTATGCATCAAACCAATATACGTACTATATATATTATATGTACAATCCAAATTTAAAAAAAATGTAACTCAATATACTCGTAGTCAAAAAATTTCTTTCAGAAGACAAATAATCGATACCAAACGAATCTTTCTAAAATTGATAACAATCAAGTCATACTTAAATGTTTACGTTTAATTTTTAAATGTATTTAACATTTTATCAATAAATATTGTAATATGATACAACTATATTGTTATTAGAAAAAAATATTATTTCGAAGAAATTTAAGGCATCTCAATTTGATAATTTCGATCAATATAATATTTTAGTAGTAAACAAATAGGAAATCAGTGTTCTGTGGATTAAAATGAAAAGTATCTCTACTAAAAAATTTGATGAAAAATACAATAACTGTTCAAGTTCCTAAAATTTTAAAATTTTCTTTAACAACGTTGTAGTGATAGTCCACCGAAGCCAAAATGTTACCAGCAGTAACATAGTTAATATTGGATTTTGCTGCTCAAAAACAATATAGAAAAATAGGCAGAAGAATGTCACATGAGTAGAAAGTCCCAAAGCGTACGAGTCGGTTTGAGGATAAAACCCCGAGGGAAGAGATAAAGTTACATTCAAGCTAAAAGCATGTCCCTGTGATGTCTCAGGCCAAATAAAAGCCTGGCTAAAGTCTGCACCTGGCAAACTTGAATATTCTAATATGCAACTTTGTACTGACTATTATGACAAATAACAACTTTGAAAACTAAAACCCTAATCTCTTACGAGATGTCTGTACAAACATTAATTTGAAAGTATTCAAGCTATGTTCTTTTTAGGGTAGCCAGAGAGGACAGATCTCCACGACTTTCTATCCATGAACACGCCTCTTGCCTGGTTTACATCTATACATATCGACACAGGTGTTTTCTTGTTTCTCAAACTTTTTTCTGAATTGTCTTTCGCAACGCATTCTCTCAATGTTTCCAAAAAATGTCACGGTTTATTTTTTAATTCTACTTATGACATGAATCTCTAATACATAATAATCCTTCATCCGATCATTTCTTACTTTATTAAACTTTGCAATATCAGATATTCTACCCAAAGTGTGCATTTCTTACTTTATTAAACTTTGCAATATCAGATATTCTACCCAAAGTGTGCATTTCTTACTTTATTAAACTTTGCAATATCAGATATTCTACCCAAAGTGTGCATTTCTTACTTAATTAAACTTTGCAATATCAGATATTCTACCCAAAGTGTGCATTTCTTACTTTATTAAACTTTGCAATATCAGATATTCTACCCAAAGTGTGCATTTCTTACTTTATTAAACTTTGCAATATCAAATATTCTACCCAAAGTGTGCATTTCTACAGCATTTATTCAATTGCTATCCTTTTCAATGCCCAGATTTCGCTTCCATATACAAAAGTGGACACTAGCAAATCACTGCAAATTTTTATTTTTTATTTTTGTGATTCACTTATCGGCAAAAACAGTTCTAAGAGCACCATTCACGTTGATACCTGCAGCAACACGACTTTTAATATCTCTAACTTACTTTATCTTGAAAACATGCTCTCCATACAGCAAAATTCCTCAACTGGTTCTAATCTTTCGTTATTCACCCATACTTGCAATTACTAATAGGATATGTATTTCAATAACCATGACGTTTTAGTTATTAACATTCATACTCGTATCTTTTTTTAACACTTGGCATACCTTCTTTCAATCAATACTAATAAATAGCTTGTATTTTCCCTCACCATATAATCTACATATATTAACCCATTTACAACGAAAGCCGACATTTTTACACCATTCGTTTCTCTCTTCGTCCCATTATAAAATATTAATATTGACCAAAATTCAAAGTTTTCCAAAAATATTCATTATTTCAACATTTCACAATTACTTGTTTACCTGACTTCATAATTTTATCGTTAAAATTTGGCTGGCAGCATTGCACCAGCCAAAATTCTTGTGAATAGTAGACTAATAATGCATTCTCGATCTCTGTTTTAAACTTGCTTTCAGACGTAATTTATTTATGTAGAAGCGTTTTTGAGTTTATTTGTATAAATTCAATGACAAAACGATCATAAGGTTCCAGACATGAAAAATAGCGCTATTAATCAATTTGTTATTATTATCAAACTTCAATTTACTGAATAATATTTCACGTGCTTAGTGGTTTTCCCCACTCTGGTAATCCTTTTTTTTTCGTTAACTCTACTTACTTCTTTGAGCATTTCTGTGATTTACTAAAATTTGAAATGAGTATTCCATATCATACAAGGAACTCATATATTTTAAAAGATCTAACACACATGTAAACTTCGTTCAAAGCTCAATTCGACGTTGGAACCAAAAAGAAAATAACTTTGAGTTAAATCTTTCCGCCTATTTTGAAATATTTGAACACCCGTTATATTGAGTAGTTTGATGTTGTCTGTTATACTTTATTTTACTTTTAAATATAAATTGAAATTTTATATTTTTAATGTATAAAAAATTATCATCTGATTTTTCTTACGAGTATAAACCGAGATACAAAATTGTTGCGTGGTTAATTCTTTATTAAACACGACCATATACTGATTATTTATTTTTTAAATGGTTTACTTATAAAAACCTTCAGAATGGTTCGATTACCAACAAGCTTAATCCAAGAAAAAAATGTGTATGTTTAAAAGTTTCGGTGCTTAAAACTTTATTTATTTATTTGAGAAATAATACAGGTTTCGCAAATAATCACAAGAAATGATTAAAACAAATATAAAATAAAGATCAATTACATTATTTCCTTCCAACGCTTTTTAAGGGAAGGATTCAGTGAAAGGGATAAGTAACAATTAGGTCTACTAATATTTACATATTGAAAAATAACTAACAAAATAATTTATGGAAAACATTCGGATATTTTTGCTAAATTCCCGTTAATTACATAAACGTAAGTGGACGTTTCAATTCAAATTATCTTAAAAATATGAAAACTTTGATTATTATTTTCACAAGAGTAATGGAAAATAATGCGTTATTGTATACCCGAATAACGTTGTCCGATTTCCCACATGACATCGGAGATTATGTATTGAAAATGAAAAAAAAAACAAACATAAGAAATAGATAATATTTTAAAACATCACAATAAAGAACTATAAATTGAAGAACAATCCTACAGTAAAAAAACATTGAAATATTCCTCGTTGTTAAAGAATAAAATCCAAAGTTGAATTATTCAAAAAAATTATCAATTTTTTAAATTTAAATATCTTCTTCATTCATTATTTTCTCTCAAAATTCCTTAATCATTGAGGTCATCAAATGTAAATGTTTCTCTCGTAGATGTGTCCCCACGAGCCCTCACTCACGCACTGCTTGCAGGAACTTAATACACACTGCAATGCACTACGGAATTGATGTAGATGTGTCCCCACGAGCCCTCACTCCCGCACTGCTTGCAGGAACTTAATACACACTGCAATGCACTACGGAATTGACGACTAATGGTATCCATTGATTACGTGCCTTGCATAATGACTTCCATGTGGCAAGGAAGGCGCTGTCGACATATCCGCAACATCATCCATCTCCCTGATAGATTATACCATATCTTTATGAGACGAATATGAAAACATATAATTTTTTTCATATTTGACCATAAGGAAATTTGTGTTTTTCTCATTATGCTTGAAAAGATAATTATGAAATAAAGTATAAATATTTTATATCAAATAAATAAAACAAATCAAATAAATAAACACATGCTAACCGAAAGTAAGGTCAGGATATATAAGACATGCGTCCGCCACATCATGACATATGGGATAGAAGTGAGAGCCGATACCAACATGACAAAAAACCTTCTCAGAGTGGCCGAAATGAGAACCCTACGCTCCATCGCAGGCAGAACTCTTAGAGATCGGATCAGAAATGAAACGATAAGGTCTGCCTGTGGTGTTGAAGACAAAGTGAGGTGGGGAAGAAACAGAAGGCGCTTTTGGAGGAATCATGTGGACCGCATGGAGGATATAAGACTGGCAAGAATCGCTAAGACTGAAAACCCTAACAGCAGGAGATTACCAGGAAGGCCGCTGAAAAGGTGGACGGACTGCTGGAAGTCATCATCCCAGGACAGCCCACCGTCACAAACAGGTCATACGACCTAAACCAAGAGGAAGAAGAAATAAATAAAAAAAAATAATGAAAGAATAATTTATATGAAGTTTTAATGTAACCCATGTATATAATTAGTAATAATATTCTTTGTAAGCTGTATGAAAATCTTTAACATTCTTAAGCCCAACTATAATGACTAATTAAATATTTCTCTACTAAAAATATTGGGAGCAATGAAACTAAATTAATTAAAAATATATCATGAATATATCATGAATATACGGTTTATTTCGATTTTGCGTTGTCTCTAATAAGATTTCATTTCGTGAGAATATTTATTTTAATTTAAATAACAGTCTTTTTTCTTGTACATGATTATAAACGAAGCGCCCCAATCTGATTCGCCCCAGTTCATCTGGTAATAATATTCACACGTTAGACGTCCGTGAATATATGGTACAAGTTGTTATCTCTTCAGGTGCTGAGTAGTATTCGAAGATCGGATCCAAACACGTGCCAAAAAAAAAACCGCAAGTTCGGTGGTTACTCTAGTGATTTTTAACCCGAAGGATCGATTAATTGGGCTGAACACAATGTCGTCTCTGTGCAACGCTTTCTTTAATATGATATGTTGAAGGATCACCATACGAATAAACAAACATGTTTAATTAAAATTTGATTTGACAAATTTCGGATGTAAAAAAATATGCGGGCGATCTCATGAGTATAGTTGATATATAAATCGTACCCGCAAACCCCGGGCTAGAAGAGGGGAAAACATTTCCAAATCAATTCAAAAAGCATATGAAAAAAATCAGATTTCTTAATTTGAAATATCTTCAACAAGAAATTTATTTCTATCCGCAATGGCAAAGATAATCTTATCATACATAAAGTTAAATCGGTTATAAGCGATTTAATATTTAATTGCTAATAATGTATTCATCCCCTATTTACAAAGTATTATCTTTTGTTACAACCTCTGGTAATCGTTTTGGATAAATTATTATTACCATAAAATTCTTGTGGTTAAATTTCCTGTAATAGAATTACTTTGCAGAACTATTATGTAAACAAGAAAGTTAATTTATTATAACAATTTTCTACGCATTTCATACATGGAAAACATTTGAAATAAACGTCAAAGATTCTTTTCCTTTTAAAAATGTATTTATGACTGACAAAAAAAAATTTAAATGATTAAATTAATTGAGTGAACGAATTAAATGCACATTACCCGCAACTGGTATAGCAAAACGTACAACACAGAATGGGTACTTGTCGTTGGTGCCACCGGAGATGTCAACACCACTTTGTGATAGCCGTATCCTGTTACATACGAGGATAAGCCATGGAAGTTCAGTTCTTGCATTTAGTCTGCGTCTTCGTTCTTTATTGTATCCATGATAAGTATCAAGAACTCTACGCCGTTTGACTCAATCTGCTACGGTTTGCTCCAAGTTGGACTAAACATTTGTATCTTGGTGTGTCATGCAGTACCTAACATTTCTTGCGATGCCCATCGTGCATTCTTTTGATCTCTGTTAATTCATCAAAGAAAATATTTCTTGGGAGACTGGAGTCAGGCATACGAGACACATATCCAGACAAATGCCGCATGACTATAGAATCTCAATGCTACAGCAGTTTGCTCTGTTCATAACTTCATTGTTTGGTACTTTTCAGTACCCACCGAAGTTTCATTATTTGCTTAAGGTGCCGCGCCTGAAATTTTTCAAGTGTTTTCAATATATCGTCCCATAGAGAACCCACGATTTGCATCCATATATAAAAAAATGTTAGTATGAGTGTTATAGGCTGCCGTTTTGTTGAAATTAACGGTCATTCAAACATTTATTTTTAAATCCTTTTAATTTTTGAAAGATTTCATCAATTTAATGTAACGAAAAAGATTTTGATAGATACAAATTAGTTTTTTTTTTCATCCAATGGCATGTAAAGAAGTCTTAAACATTTTTCCATATCTTAGTCAACTGTATCACTGATTATCAATTTGCATTAAGTCCGAAATAGAATTAAAAATGCGCCACTGTTAAAAAATTAATGAGATCAAGTTCAATGTGTAAATCGATATTTGATTTGTAAATTGGTCTTAAACGTTATATCATCCAAAAACTTTATTTTAATGATGTTTATTATTTTTTTATCTTTTTTATAATCTTGAATATTTTCTTTTAAATATGATTAATTTAGATATGAAAATTAACATTAGAAAAATATGTATACGTAATTTTTAAACGAGCTTATAAAAATTAACCCTGGCATACCAAAATATACCTTAAAATTTGTACAACAAACACACATTCTCATTGAAATAAATTTATCACAATTGGTGAAATATAACTTATGTTTATATATTAAAAAGAAATCAAAGCATGCAAATCAACTTTTCTCCTGAATCTTTCTCACGAAATATACATAAATAGGCAATACTCAAAATGGATGCGATATCCTTAAATAGATAGGCCCAATGGGAGTTGTATGTAATCTTGTTAGCCTCTTTGAAGGTTTCGGATGTAAGTAATATCGTGGAGCCCCTTACATATATTTTTCCTAACGACCTTAGACCCTCCATTAATTTTTTCGTTTGCAGCCCTTTTCTGAGATTGGGCGTGGTTATAATTCAAACACACGACTCTACTTCACATTACGCCTAAATAGGCACATAACTATTTTCTCTTTTAAATAATGTTGATAGTTGAAAGACCCAGCCGTTTCAAATCGAGAATGATTGTCAGCTACAATGGATGGAAGATTCATATACATGCATTAATTTAGTATGTGCAAGTTGCTGCATTTTAGAAATCTATAAGTATTTACGGATCAAACTCAACGTTCCAGTTAGAAATTAATCTAAATTTCAGGAGAATTAGTTGGATTTATCTACTTCAGTCTAAAGTAAAGTTGATATACTTATAAGCCTTAATAGAATCCTTGGAGTCTGTGTAAATTAGATGATAAGCTACGAAAAAAAAAATAGTAATTTATTTTACTCTTTCATGTACATCTGGCGAATGTATTGCTGTATTATAGCAATTTCTTCTGGTGAACCAGCTTTTGTTTCAAAATTATTATCGATATCCATGACAATGTTTTAAACTTGGTAAAATGATATATAATTTGAGTAAAAAAATAACAAAACTTGAAACAAGAATAAATCTCAATATAAACAGGGTTAAGGATAGGAATCGTATAGAAGCTAGTAAAGAGGGGGAATATTTTGAAACAAATAATAGTTTATAGGTAGTTTTTTTATTATTAAAAATGTTACGTATGAAGCATGTCTAATTAAACTAGGAAGATCGTTCCAAAGTCGAGCCGAGCAAATCTCAAAAGATGACGCAAAGAATGATGTATGATGCGTAGGAATATAGAGAAGCTTATCATTACCAAGCTGAAGGAAACTGCATACTCAGAAAGAAAATGCAATTATTTACACAAATACTGACAGCTCGAATTTTTTAGCATTCCAAAGACAGAGTTTGGAGATTTCCTGGCTATCTTATTTCAAGCCATTGAAGTCTTTATTTTATGCCAATTAATAAAGGTACAAACCTGCCCAGAAATGAATCTATTGTTACACCTAGAATCTCGCTTACGTGATATATGGTCACAGCTTTGACTATTTAAAATAAAACAAATTATCGAAAATAATAGTTCATATATCTAAATTAACTTTTTTTTTAAATATATTATTTAACACTGTAAACGAGTTCGTATTGAACGATAATTAAAATTTATATTTTTGAAATTTTAATAAATCCATTATTCTTCATTTTACTGTTCACGAAGACTAATAATGTATCCCTTCTCTCCGGTTATTTAAGTTTGCGCTTTGCACGACGATATAATCTCCTGACCCCCCTTTGCGCGACCTCCTGAGCCGCGCTATATTAACACTTGAGACGTCTTTAAACTTTCATTATTCACCAAATATATCAAGTCACCGAGAGAATTTTCTCAAGCGCAGGCATATACTATAGTACTAGCAACGCAAATTAATAAACAGTCTCAAGAAGTAGCGACACTATAAGCCAGTGAAAGTAAACCTTTTTGAGTATAATGGCACCGATGACTAACTAATTAGAATATAAATAATGGAAATCGTTCGGTTTCCAAAACGGTTTCCCGACTCAATTAAAGCTCTGCTCAGAAACGTACCCTTAAATAATTCTCCATATTGTAATGCATCTGTAAATACGAGAAATATTTTTATTCCCAAAAGTTAATATATTTATGTTTTAGAAAATTGAAATGAAACTTTGGCCAAGAAATCAAAAGAATGTTTCAAATTATTGTAAAATAAGACGCTTCATTTTTTAGAAAAAAAAAAGCCAAAAAAGTTGAATAATTTTTAAAATGTTTACTTAAATAAAGAACTTGAATTTATCTTAAAGTTCTTAAAAAATGGTATTTATAAATTATCTCTTCCCTGCACTGGATTAAGTTCTAAACAATTTTGGTTGGGGATCATACTTAAAAATATATTTAGTTTAAGTTTTCTATATTTGTCAGTTCAGAATACAAATAAGAACAAGTTTTTTTCTAAAAATTTCAATTAATTTTAGATAAGCCTAAAGTCAAATATTGCAACTTTACAAAAAGTCACGATGAATATATCAATTAAGACTGAATTGTGCGCATTTAATATCTTAGTCCCTTTTAACACCTGTTACTTAAAATCCAATAATTAAATTTATTTGTTATCTATGACCGAAAAAATATATTATATTATAAAAAAAATTATAAAACCTAGAAGAAAATTATTACAAAATAAGAAAAATTTTAATATTGGTCACAAAACTATTTGAGAAATGAACATTACAAAGATGCATCTTCATTTTTTTTTTTCAAAAATGCTTGGTTATTAAAATGTATTTTGGATTTAAAGAAAATCTTGTTTTATTTTGGGCATTTGAATGAAATATTGCTGAGCCTTGATTTTTTTACCAAAGATCAATATTGTTTTCTCTTTTGTTTTAATCGTGACACTTTCGTTAAGTCCGCCATCTGAATGCAGAGCAATTTCATTCGATTCCTATATTTCAAATTATTAAAAAAACATACTTCCCAGGTGACGACACCGACCAAAAAATTGCTTATTATGCGTACTCTTACCGAACTGTTAACGACACAGTTATTTCTAATCGCACCACAAATTCCCTCGCTGGCAGCTTAGCGGTGGCGCATGTAACGCGCGAATAATAGCCACACGCATTAATTAAAACAATTTATCAACCCGAATTCCACACGCACCTCTAACCTAACCGTATCTCGGCAAGTGCGCTTCGCGGCGTGGCTGTGTTCATATTCATAAGCATACGAGAAACTCAAACAAACTGATTTATGTATTACCTCAAATAC
>CATKWJ010000624.1:0-49866 GCA_949825065.1 Odontocerum albicorne | reverse complement strand
AATTTGTGTAATCGTGTAACGGGCGAGAAAAATCCATAGTTTGTAGTGAGGACCCGCTGAAGACCCTATTAAAACTAATTAGTCTGTAGTATTGAAAGCAATTAATTGATTTATTCGGTAAAACGGCCTTTATTTTAAATCCTTCTTATGGATCAAGTACTTGAAGTTTTGATGATTTTTCAAGAGATATCACTAGAGGACACATTTTTCTTATATTCAGGTAAAAAAAATTAAAGAAGATTTAATCTTTATCGACTTATTGACACGCAAAGTTTGCGACCATTTAAGTGGCCGCTCGCCACTATGACATGTCTTATGTATGGGCCATTTAAGTGGTCCCCCGTCACTATTGGGTTAACACACGTGAAAGCAAATATTAAATGGCATAAAATATTAAGTAAAATAAAATATATTTATTTAGATGACATGAACCGTTTATGAGTTTATTATATTCAATAAATCTTTATTATTTGACACTTTCGTTGTATATAACATAACCTGCTGGCAAGTTTATTGCACAGGTGACAATATATTTCAACGAGTCTGACAGATGTTACAGATCCAGTAACTGAAAATCAGACTAGAACATTAAAAAATCGGATACCAAGGGGAATTAAACCAGTAGCTCTTGGGCTGGAAGAGAGATATCTTATCAACTAGGTCAGGGGGCATTAATGTCACATATTGAGGTTTGTACTGCACAGGATACAAAGACTGTAGATAGGCACGTTGGTTGCCGCGTAGCGCTCAGAGAATCGAGGTAGCGAATTCCGTAGCGAAGATCCAGTAGAAGAAGAAGAAGAGCAGGGAGAGATTTCTCTCAGGCAGTCGAAGTAGGGTAGCGGGTCTCAAGTAAAACGCAGTATAGTCGGTTGTTACTGAGAAGTATTATAATTTCCAAATAACCAAGTGATTGATAACTTGTTTGGAGTTTCGGTCCGATGGTAGGACACCTTACTCCTTCATCGGATAAGTTCTGACTGTTAAGATATTTATTGGAAATTTTTGGATCTTTTTGGGAATCGGGAAAGGATAGGTTTGTGGTAAATGTTTTGATTTTATGGATGATTATGAGAAATTAAAAACGATTTAAATACATAAATAAATGTGATAGTAAATACATAATATTAAATAAGAATATACATTTAGTTGTGTCGTCACACTCGGTAATATACTGAATGGGTGAAAAATGATGGTTATGAATAAAATATAGTATGTAAGTGAATATTGCATGTATATATATATATATATAGGTAATTAAGTGGATAAGGAGACGTGTGTGACTTATATAAATATAAATATATTAAAAATGTAAATAATGTTTATTGAAGGTGGTAAATGTGGTTGCCTAAGGGGGTAAACTGTCTTGCGGAGGAGCTGTCGATGAAGGGGTGTCCAGAGTGACAATCGGTGGGTCATTTGGGGGGATGATTACGGTTAAGGAGTGGGGGTTCGGAGGGGCGTTTCGTAATATAGATTTCGGGCGAGTGTGTCTGAATCTGGTGTTTGCGTTGTAGTTATCTAAGGATTTTATGATTGGGTTGGGATGACAGGATACAGAGCTGTAAAACCTCTCGGCCAGAGCGCGCATATGTTCGGGGATGGTATGTAGTTTGATATCCGCGTGGAGTCTGGAGTTACGTACTATGTAGGGTGCTTTTAAGATTATGCGGAGGGCTTTGTTTTGAATGACTTGAATGTGATGTAGAGTTGATTTCTTCGCGTGGCCCCAGACCGGAAGGGCGTAAGTCAGTTGAGGTCTGATGATCGCTTTATAGAGATGGAGTTTAGTGCGCGGGCTCAGTTTGCTGTGTTTGCAGATCAAGGGATATAATGATTTGAGTGTTCCGTGAGCTTTTGATTTTATATTATGGGCGTGTTTGTACCACGAGAGTTTACTATCCAAGGTGAGGCCTAAGTATTTCACGTGTTTCGTCCATGGGACGCTCTGGCCGAAGAGTTTAAGAGTTCTGACGGGTTCGATATATCTGCGTGAGAAGCGGACAGCGGTGCTTTTGGTAGGATTTATTTTGATCTTCCATTTGGTGCACCAGTGCTCCAGAATGGGAATGAAGTCTTGCAGTCTATCGTGGGAATCGGACTCATATTTCGATGAAGAGAGGAAGGCTGTGTCGTCAGCGTATTGCGCGGTGATACAATGTGTGCGTGAGAATTGAGGCATATCGCTCGTGTATATGTTATACAGGATAGGGGACAGCAGTGCACCTTGGGGTACTCCTGCCAGAATGGGGCGTGGGGATGAGTTTATGCCGTCTATTTTGACGGAGAAGGAGCGATTTTCGAGGAATGATGCGATGATTTGCACTAGTCTGAGGGGAATACCTGACTTGTGCAGTTTGAATATGAGTCCGTTATGCCAGACTGTGTCGAAGGCTTTCGCCACGTCTAGTGAAAGGAGGGTCGTGAGGCCTTTGGCTCTGAAGGATTTGATTATGTGTTCTACAACGCGAAGAAGCTGATGGCTGGTAGAGTGTAATGGCCTAAATCCGTGTTGCGAATCTGGAATGATGTTGCGAGAGTAAGTTTCTGTCGAGAGACGTTCGAGGATTAATTTCTCGAGCACTTTACCTAGAGTCGGGAGCAGGCTGATCGGTCTGTGATTTTCGGGGATAATGTGGCTTTTACCCGGTTTAGGGAACATGATGACGTCGGCGTTTTTGAACGGGGCTGGAAAGAATTTATGTCGAAGGCAGGCATTGTAGATGGCGGTAAGGGCGTAAATGGCTTTTTTCGGAAGTTTTTTCAAGGTGAGATTATTGATTTTATCGGGGCCGGGTGCTTTTTTATTAATGAGATTTTTTATGATAGATTGTATTTCTATCGGTGAGAAGAAGTCTGTGGTGGGGGGGGTTTGCTCATTTAATATGTCGACGACTGCGTTGTCGACCATTATTGAGTGAGAGGGGTCAGAGAGGTCTGCATTAGGCGAGAATATGTTTGCTAGAGAGTCAGCAAAGGTCTCTGCGCGGTCGCGAGCAGAGAAAACGGGGCCATTTGGTCCTTGAAGAGAGCTGGGTCGGGAGGGCGTATTTCTAAGGCAACGCGTTAATTTCCATTTGAGTCCATCATTATATTCGAGGGACTCGACGAAGTCTGACCATTTGTCATTGCGGAGTTGCTGTAGGAGGTGTTTAATTTTTTTGGCTAATCTGTTGTAGTCGGTCTTGTAAGAGGGGACAGCTGTGTTTTGCCACAGTTTTCTGGTTTTGTTTTTTTCCATAATCAGTATTTTGATATGTGGAGGAAGGGGAAGTTCGGGTTTATCGGCTGGTCTCTCTTTTGAAGAGGATGTGAGAGCGGATTTGATGGTGGCTGTGAAGTCATTTATAGCGGCGTCTATGGAGTTCGTGTCGGGGAAAGTTGTCGGTATTTTGATGCTGCTGTCGACGTTAATGGCGAAATCACTCCACGAGGTGATGTGTCGCGGAGGGGCTGTGGGCGAGAGGGGTGGGAAGCCATCCGTCAATTGAAGTAATACCGGGTAGTGATCGGATTGAAGCTGGTGAACAGTCGTGAGATCTGTTTGATAGGGAATGTCGTTATGGACAATGATGTCGATGACATCGGGGCGATGGCTGTCTATTAGTGGATAGAGGGTGGGAGACGTGGGTCCTTCCACGAAGTATCTTTTGCGGGAGGAAATTTCATCAAGTATATTGCCGTGAGTGTTGGGAGTGCGGCTGTGCCAGAAGTGGTGTTTAGCATTAAGATCTCCCGCCATGATGGTGGGGATATTGTCTGCGAGAAATGAGTCCAGTTCAGACTCGACAAGTGGGGAGGTAGGTGGAAGATAAGTCGCGCAAAGTTTAAGGGGGCCGTGGTTGGCGGTGTTCACCACTACGCATGTGGATTCTATGTTAACGGTGGAAGGGGAGGGGATGTGGCAGTGGTCTATTGTGCTTTTGATGAGAGTTGCGGTGCCGCCTTTTCTGCCGATGAGGCGGTCGTCTCTGTAGCAGTAGTAGTTACGGATGCTGTAACGGTAGCTCGGTTTGAGATGCGTTTCCGTTATCAGCAACACGTCCAGGTTGTGCTCGAGGAGGAAATCCTCGACCTCGTGTTTGTGTGTTCTGAGGGAACCGTTTGCGTTCCAGAACGCGGCGGATATGTGTGATGGTTTATAGGTGCGAGCCATGTTCTTGGATGTAGTTAAGGAGATTCATGGCTTCGGTGATGGCTGATTTTAGATTATTTAGAATGAGATCGCGATTTGGGGGGGGAGGGGCGACGGGCGATGTGTAGTTTTGGGGTGTAGATGACGATAATAGGGGGCGGCGAGTTGCGATGTTTGCATTTGACGCGTAGGAAGTGACCGGTTTCGATGCACTCTGGGGGGCGTTGGGGAATCGCCGTGTGGCGTTGTTTGCCGAGGGGGCGTTCGAGAGGGGGCGTTCGGGGGCGTTGGTAGAGGGGCGTTGGTAGTTGCCATCCATGAGGGGGCGTAAGGGCTGCGGGGTCTGGAAGTGGTGTTGGGGAGCGATTGAAGGGAGGTTGCTCTTAGGGAAGCGTGGGCAGCCTCTGAAGTTGGCCGTGTGTGGGCCTCCGCAGTTACAGCAGGTGGCGGGAGTGTCCGCGGACTTCCTGCATTCAGATGTGTGATGCGTTCTACCGCATTTAACACAGTTGGCTGGGGCGTGGCAGTTGCCAGCGGAATGGGCGAACTGTTGGCATCGATGACATTGGCCCATGCCTTTGCGCTTGTTCAGCTCCTCCACTGTGACTCGAATATCGAGTACACCGTGGAGTTCGGTGAAGATGCGCTTTGCGGAAGAGTCCCTTGTCATCTTGACGATGACCATGGGGAGTTCCACTCGATTCCGGTTTTTCATGCGGTACACGTTCTGTACCGGGTAATCGAGGGATTTGAGCTCTGTCATTATGTCCTCGACGCTGATAGGGGTCGGTAGGCCACGAATGACGGCTAACAGGGGCTTCTCGTTCTCCAGGTGGAAGGAGTGGTATGGGATGGCGAGAGAGTCGGTGATGTGGACGAGGGAGCGGTATGCCTCGACGGTTTCAGTGGAGATTTTTAAATCTCCATTGGGCTGAACCTTCGAGGTGAAGTTGATGTTTTGGGACCTGAGTTTGGCTCTCAGGTCACCGTACTTGTCGGAATTGTGAAGAACGATGGGGGGGATGCGGTCTTTTTTGACCGGAAGTAGAGGTCGTACGACTGTATTTGAGGGTGGGGCGGGAGCTGCGGGAAGAGGAGGGCTGAGTGGGCCTCTCATCCTTTTGTTTGTTTGGGTCGCGGTGGCATCATCTGATTTCGGGTTTGACTGGGGACGAACGAGGGGGGGGCTTACTTGAGATTGGAGAGCCCTTTTTCGATTTTTGGCAAAAGATTGCCAGTCCATATCTGGAGTATCAGGGATGATGATTGTTGGTGGGGGATCCATAGTGGCAGAGGAGCGCGGCGGTGTTGGGAGTGAGACAGTTGGCGAGACAGTGGGTGAAACTGGTGAGGGGTTTGTGGCCGAGATCGAGGCCTCACCTTTTTTGACGAGCATAATTTCCAAATCGGGGGGCCCTCTATATTAATGGTCAGTAGGCCGTCACAAGCGCCCATTGCCCGCGAAATACAACAACTTTCGGGGTTTGGGCCTTGCTTACGCCGACTGGGCCCCGACCTACTCCGATCGCACGGCCTAGCAAGTCACTTATTTCCAGTGCGGTCGCGAATGCGATCGGAGACAAACAAACATACATTTTACATAGTTTCCAACATGATTCCCAAATACATATATCAGATTTATATACAAATATGAGTTAACATTAGTTTTATATACAGATCTACACATAAATGTCTTTTTCTCTTATACCACATACACACACACAAGGGTGACGGCACACGTCCGATACAAGGTTCTAAAGGTTATATACATCTAAACACTCGTATATAATGTTGTGTGCTACAATATACCATATAGGAGTATGTAGATGTATGTAACACTCTTTGAAGCTATCACCCGTAGTAGAGTATATTGGAATAGACCCTTCTACGGACGATAACTTCATTTAATGAAGATTTATAAGATAACTTCTAAGAATATATTCTTTAAAAAAATATATTTTAATGTTTAACACAATCATTTAGAGAGAAATGTTTAACTATAGTATTTTGGTTTTAAAATAAATAAAGTTTGGTTTAAAATATATCTACAATCACCGCATATTCATTTCCTGTCAACAAATTACTTCATACCTATATATGTATTGATATACTAGTGTTATCTAATGATAATTGAGTTTTTGAGTCAATTAGTTCAGAATTGGTTTATTTTGAAAAGTTTATTTTACCTGGTATTTCTAATTTGAATATAGAGTTTGGTTCAATTAGTAATTTAGGGCCAGTGTATTTATTTATTCAATATTTTGAATAAACATAAGTATGCAATGATTTTCTATTTGGAATTTTCAATATGTTCTATGTAAGTTCCTACTAGACGACTAATTTATTCAATAACCGATTTTTATTCTTCAAGAGCATTTTAAAAAAAAATACTTAAAGCCTTAAATGATTATGATTTGAGACATGAGAATTTTGACAGCAAACATTGATTGACGGCATCAGTAGCCTTGATTATTGGAGGGTTGCTGGTTTACTTCCTGCGGGGTACCATTTGTTTAAGTATTTCTAATTAAAGCCTCTTAAACAAGTTTCTGATTGGAAAGAAGAGAATGGCACATGACAAACCAAACTGTTGGTAATGTATATATAAAAAGTGTAATAAATACTTTTTTTTAAATGAAATAAATTGAAAATTATCTTTGACTGAAGAAACTTTATTTTTTTGTTTGTGGTTGTCAGATCACACAGGCTTTAAATATAGTAAATGTGCACAAACATATGTTGTATGTAAACTAACTACATCAAGCTATTAAGACAGAATATATTTAAAAAAACATAGATTATTTTATTTCATTTATACTTCAAAGTCACGCCTTTCAAGTTTAAATAGTGTGCAAGAACTTCAGCCGCGCGTGGATGTTCATGTTATTGAACGTTCACTAAAGACGAGCAATAGAAGTACTCTATTACTTGTAACTGTGAACAATTAACACTATTGTTAACATTAACTGATTACTTAAGTGAAGGTGTATATTCACTTGTAATGGTTAACGTTCACATACGTAGCAATAGTTTACGTGCGAGAGTCATTGCAATTTATCGCGGGGTAATTATGAACCTCATTGTAAATCACATCTTTTCGAGTATACTTTGGCACAAATGAATATGTAACTTAAAATATACATACATATCATGTCCCTTGCGGAGTAGTCAGAGATAATAGATCTCTAATCTTTTTCATCCAAGCACACCACTTTAACCTCCACATTCATATATCTCGTCGAGTATAATATTCTTTTTTTTTAAATTTCTCACTTTACCTTCTTTCAAAATCTGGTCCATTTGGTCTAGCCACGTTTTCCTCGGTCTGCTACTTCCGCGCACACCTTCCACTTCTGACTTCTATATTCACTAAGTCATTATTTCATCATTCATTCTCTCCATATGTCTTATCCATCTTCAAGCTCCTTTCTTCATCTTACTTCAACCATCTTTTTTATCCATGTATTAATTTCTGATGTCTTCATTCCATCTTATTTCATACATTAACACTCCACAAATTTTCTTTAGTGTACACAGCATTAATCTACTCTTATCTTTATTCTCCCAAGTCCCAGTCTCACTTCCATACATTAAAGTGGGTACCAACACACGATTATATATTCTCATTTTTGCTAATGTTGATTAACTTAAAATATATACCAATATTTTAAGAAATATTCCTTACTTTATCGAGCACATATCTAATTTACGAAGCAAAATGTTAACTTCATTTTTAAACAGTACTCTTCCGTTTATTTTGTACAATTTGATATTTCCCTAATTGAGTAAATTATTTATTTATTTATTTGTTTATTTATTTAATTAACGACACAAAAGTGTCTTTATATACAAATGAACACGTGACAAGTTATAAAGTACTTAAAATGATTAACAAATAATACAACTTTATCTTAAACTAACATGAAGATACAAAAAGCAGTAGCAATAATAAATTGCAGTCATTGTTTTAAAATTATTTAATAATTACATGTATATTTAAGTTCAATAAATGTTTTGTATGTATACTACAAAATATTAACAAACTTCACCAAGCAGACTTACGTAATTGTCGAAAACTTATTTTATAGAGGTAAAGAACTCAGATTCGTTTTTAGTGGAATAACGCATACATAGAACAAATATTGGATTTTTTAAGAATTTTGTGGGAATTTTATGGATAGATATTGAGATATAGAAAACACATGGCCTCATTAAAAGAACGAGATGTAAATTGCTTTACAGAATTAAAACCTTCATACATGTTGATGCAGGGTTACTCAACTCCAGAGGCAAAGGAATTCAAATTAATTATATTCCTTATCCAAGTATTGATATTTTAAATTTACGGTTAATGAAAATTAATTGAGAAACAGTGTGCTAATGCACCCATTGAAGCGTAACTATCTTGGGAGCTGAAAGAGCAGAATTTAAAATTCATAACTCGGTGGAAATTTCTTGTTATACTTAGAGAAAAATATCCTTTTATCAGATGACTCCACTATTCAATCAAGCCAAAACTTTTAAATCTTGGATTCATATTAGACACCACCTTTTCATGGCAAGTTCAAGTGAGCTGTAGGATCTTCTTCATCCTTAAGCCCTTTAAGATCCTACAGATATATTGAGCAATTAAAGCAGGATTATGATTTCAAAACTCGGTAGCGATTTCTTGTTAAACTTAGAGAAAAATCACATTATACGAGTATCAGAAGATTTCACAATTCAATTAAGTCAAAACTCGTAAAACTTGGAATCACATAAGACACAAACTTTTCATAGAATTAATAAGTAATTCGTTTGATCTTCTTTTTAGTCTAAATTCTCTTAACATGTCGCCGATATATTGTGTAATAAAAAAAAATACTTTTCCGATCTCGTTTGTATGTTAATAGATTCATGACTTGACGAACATATGTGATTTTTTAATATGTACAATCGATTATAAATATTTAAAATTTTGAATTTAGAGTGCGCCTAAATACTTAATATAAGTGCTTCTTCTTCTTCCCAGTGTCGTGTCAGGTCCCCCCAACGTTGAATATCACCTGAGAGTAGGCATTTTTGTCCCCGGCAGCCCGAAAAAGATCCCCAACGGTCCTTACGTATATACCAGTCCAATCACGTATATTGCGGAGCCAGGAGATTTGCCTCCTGTCAACACCTCTTCGGCCCTCTATTTTGCCTTGGATGATCAGGTGCAGCAGTTTGTACTTTGCTCATCTAAGTACATGACCCAAATAGGACACTTTTCGGATTTTAATATTTTTAATATAAGTGCTTTTCATTCAATTTCAGATAAATGTTTCAGCAACTCATACAATTAAATTATTTGCTCGATCAAAGTCAAGTTATCCCAATAGATGTCAAAAAATATAGATATTTCTCTAGCTTGGATTTCTTTACATATTGGTATCACTCGTAATGAATGTGTTGATTCCTTGACAAGGGAAGCACATTCTACCAGTTGTCCTCTCTCTCTGATTTTTTACTACCAGTAACTAATCTTTTGAATAAAATTTAGCATGATACTTGGCATCAATGGGCGTTAAATTGGGATATAACTAGTGTAAATAAGGTCTCTAGATATAAATTAATTCAACAATATATCCATTTGAAACCATGGTTTAATATTATAAGAATGAATAAGATGGAAGTTTTAGGCATTTGTCCTTTGCGGCAGGGCCACTGCGTTATGGCAAGTCACCTTTATAGGATGGGTATTGTAGAGAATCCTGGCAGCGAGTATGGTCAGGATGATGAAACTATGAATCATGTTTTTTCAGTTATTCCTTGTGTGACAGATTTGATTTACTAAAAACCATATCTTAACCGCGTCCAATGAATGTTGCTTTTCTTCTCTCATCGATGAACTTTTCATTTATAGGCCGTTTGTTAAATTTTTAAGCTTAATCAGTTGAAACTTTAAATTATCTAGAATTGTCATTTTTTTAAATTGTTTTTATTATATTGACTCATATAATTGCATAATGACTTTGATTTGGTTGCACAAATCATCCTAGTTTGTGTGGATTGCCTATTTAAAAAAAAATACTTAATGCATAAAATATAACATATATCAGTATCACTAAAGTTCAAATGTTAATTTACATGACTCACACAAAACTATAATACAAAGTACATAATCACAAGAAATACACATTTACTACCCTATACATAAGCTGTTCAGGGTACCTGAATTGTATCTATCAATGTATTCAAATTGGTGTTCACATATGTTGAGGGTCGTGGGCAGGATATAGCATTGTCTTCAACCCCATTTAGAACCACTGAAGTAGGCGTAGATCTCGCGGTACGTCATCGCGTGTGTAAACAATTCTATCCAACACTTAAAGATATAACAACACTCCCACACGTCTAGCGCGTGTGGGTACTATTGGTAGACGAACTCGTTTACAGAAGATTTTTTTGGAATCAAATCAAAACATAAAGTCAAACGTTAAGAACCAACTACTATAGACTACGGAAATCATCAAATGTAGTAAGAATTTATTATTTTTAGAAAATCTGGTCGTTTGTAAAACATTGCCCTGATTCTCTACAATATTATTTATTTATTTAAAACTTTTGTAAAACATTGCCCTGATTCTCTACAATATTATTTATTTATTTAAAACTTTTGTAAAACTTTGCCCTGATTCTCTACAATATTATTTATTTATTTAAAACTTTGGTAAAACATTGCCCTGATTCTCTACAATATTATTTATTTATTTAAAACTTTTGTAAAACATTGCCCTGATTCTCTACAATATTATTTATTTATTTAAAACTTTTGTAAAACATTGCCCTGATTCTCTACAATATTATTTATTTATTTAAAACTTTTGTAAAACATTGCCCTGATTCTCTACAATATTATTTATTTATTTAAAACTTTTGTAAAACATTGCCCTGATTCTCTACAATATTATTTATTTATTTAAAACTTTTGTAAAACATTGCCCTGATTCTCTACAATATTATTTATTCATTTAAAACTTTTGTAAAACATTGCGCTGATTCTCTACAATATTATTTATTTATTTATTTAAAACTTTTATTGCAATACAATCTGGCAGGATTATTGCCAGGCGGTAATTTCTTCCAACCAACGAGACAAAAGTAAATGAAGCAAGTTACATGGTCGCATAAATCATTAAAATGGCTATCCATCCCCACGAAATCCATAAACACATACGTGAGCACATGCCCACGAACCCCACATGACGGACAATCACCCGAACATAATTTTTCATATTAAGTGAGATATCATCAATCAAAAGGAAAGGAAGGGATGGTGGAGAGGAAAGGAAAAGAAAAATCAGGAATGAAACACGTTATTTTACTTACTAGAAATTAAGAGTTTTTTCAGTCGCTTCTTAAAGCATGTCAAGGACGGAGCGAGTCTTATATTCGTTTGTAACTGATTCCATAGTCTCACTGAATGGACAGTAATGGACGACGTAAAGAAAGAGGAGCGGTGAACTGGAAAGGCCAATAGACAATCTCTGTTTGAGCGTAGCGGTAATCCATGATTGGAAAGAAGCTGAAAATTTTCGGCGAGATAAGAGGGTGCGGCGGGACAGTTAAGGATGTTATACAATAGAGACAGTGTGTGAATTTGGCGTCTATTTCTAACATTCAACCAGTTCAATGCCTTCTGGTATGAAGTTATATGGTCGTACTTTCGTAGTTTGAATAAGATATGAATGAAACCATCCAGAAGTGTTTTAATCAGTTAATAAATTATTGAATCGGGAATATAAGATGAGAACCACATTATGAGCCATTTTCATATCTCTAGAGATGTGGCGTTTGCGAAATTTTTACTTGGATCAATAAATACAAAAAAAATTAACCAACTTAATAAGTTTGTAAGCGAATTTTAAAAGTTAAATCCTGTTAAATTATTGAATTTTTATTTTATTATTCTTAAACACTTTAACAATATCGAATTCGCAAGATTAATTTTTGTCATTTTTTTACTATTCAAAATATAACATTTAAAATTTAAATCGTTTTAATACGAATACGGTCCGTAGAGTACAAACATGTAACAATACAATAAATTCATAATTTAGTTGATATAAATAATCACTTGGTTAGGCAAGTTCTGAGACGAAGTGGTCTCAATAATTAATTACGAATTACATTTATTTTAAAACATAAACATTTCAAACATTCCTACAAATCCAACAACTCATCATCGCACACTCGACATTCGTATCAGTCATTCACATGCCTCCATAGAGATCTTCAAACATTCCTACTAATCCAACAACTCCGCATCGCACACTCGACATTCGTATCAGTCATTCATATGCCTCCATAGAGATCTTCAAACATTCCTACTAATCCAACAACTCCGCATCGTACACTCGACATTCGTATCAGTCATTCATGGAGATCTTCAAACATTCCTACTAATCCAACAACTCATCATCGCACACTCGACATTCGTATAAGTCATTCACATGCCTCCATAGAGATCTTCAAACGTTCCTACTAATCCAACAACTCCGCATCGCACACTCGACATTCGTATCAGTCATTCACATGCCTCCATAGAGATCTTCAAACATTCCTACTAATCCAACAACTCCGCATCGCACACTCGACATTCGTATCAGTCATTCATGGAGATCTTCAAACATTCCTACTAATCCAACAACTCATCATCGCACACTCGACATTCGTATCAGTCATTCACATGCCTCCATGGAGATCTTCAAACATTCCTAATAATCCAACAACTCCTCATCGCACACTCGACATTTGTATCAGTCATTCACATGCCTCCATGGAGATCTTCAAACATTCCTAATAATCCAACAACTCCTCATCGCACACTCGACATTTGTATCAGTCATTCACATGCCTCCATGGAGATCTTCAAACATTCCTAATAATCCAACAACTCCTCATCGCACACTCGACATTTGTATCAGTCATTTACATGCCTCCATAGAGATCTTCAAACATTCCTAATAATCCAACAACTCATCATCGCACACTCGACATTCGTATCAGTCATTCACATGCCTCCATGGAGATCTTCAAAAGCTTCTTAATCTTTCATCTCCCACTGACAAATTTATTTACTTAGAACATATTAAATGACAATCCTAGTAGCCTAGTTGATAAAACATTTGTCTTCCAAACCGGAGGTTGCGGGTTCAAATCTCGCTGGAATCCAGATTTTTTTAAAAGGGATTCCAGTCAGGTTTTTACTTCTTTAATACATATCTGTTAGTTTGAAGAGATTCCCACATAGCAATAATCCCACCAGGTTGTACTGTATACAACGAAAGTGTAATACGATACAATTAAATAAAATACCAAATTTATATAATAGAAACATTTTACTATATTATTTTTTCATTTTATAAAGTACAACCTGGAGGGTACATGTGAGAATGTTTCCAACTAATTAGAAAAGTGTTTAAACAAGCCTTAGGTAAAAACTTTTATTTTTTTCTCCTTTTTAAAAAAAAAGTTAGTTATCAGCGAAATCGAAACAGCAATGTCCGGATCGGAAACTGGTATTTCACCAACTAGGGCACGGAGATAAGTCAACGTTTTTCAGCGAATTATGACTGAATTATACAAACTATTTGCGGCATTATCTCATCACGACAATCACGCAGCTATCACAGAAGTGCTTCAGATCCCATTTGCAAATGATAAAGTAAATTAGGACGAACACTAGCGTGAGAGAGCTGGTGCCTCCACTGGTTTCCAAACCATTAAATAACCTGATAGAGAAACTAACCCATTTCAAAGGCAAGTATCTAACGTTTCTAATTAATTATTTTTAATTTAATTGTCTTTAAACCACCTCGTTTAATTTTACGCGTTCAAATTTAATCTTTCATTTACGTTGAATTCAAGTTATATGTAATATCATTTTATAAGATACAAAAAAAACATTCGTTTAAATTCAATTAACATAAAGAAATAAATTATCGTTACTAAACAGCAATGGTAGAACCAGAGGAATTTTTTTTTCAAAAATATGGAAAGTGTTAACAATGTTTATTGCAAAATACTGAAGATATTAACCTTTCCCTTCCTATGCTAAAAAATTCCGCGCGTTCCGGTGCTGTGTATTCAATACACATCAATACACGTGTAAAAATGAGCGATTTAAAATTGGAAAAATAAGAATATTCATAGTCAATCGCTTAAATTAATTAAATTTGAAGTAAAAAATGATAATAATTGAAATTTAATTGCTGAAAACATGAAAAAAAACATCACACGACGTTCACAAAACGGGTAAAGAGACCACCTTAAATGGATGTCCGAGAGCTACTGACGCGAGAGAAGCGAGCGAACTGAGATTCTATTTCTTGCGTTCCCATATACCGAAGTAGAGTGAGTGTAAGACGTGAATAGCCTCGTTTCCTCACCCATAGCGGTTTTTTTAGAATGAATATACCTACGTCACTCACTGGCACACGTTTGATTGTATTGGTGAATTTATTCCCGATTTTCACAAAATATCTCTGATGTGGCCGATAAGTGCTAATTATTATGAATATTATTTTTTCATTCGATGCGTAAATGTATTACGGAGGAATACCTAAAATCTGAATCCAATATTTATTATATTTATAGAGATATTTAAGTTTTAAGAAGCAATGTGTAATAGTTACACATCACAGGGAAGGAAGGGTTAATAGTGTGCACATACTTGTATACATGAAGCAAAATAGTTAGTATGCCCGTCGTAGCATCAATTACCTAGTTTGAAAAAAAAGAAACATCGCACACCGATCATTCTTCCCCACCCTTTACTGCATAACCCACGATTATTTTGAAACTTTCTGAGGTATGCAGCGATTTTAAATTGATAAAGTTAAGTGAATTGAAAAATCTTATTATCTTTTAAAGTTTAAATCGTGCTTAATGTATATTACTGAAAGGTATATAGAACAAGAATTATTTAGTTAAAAAAACCGCATATCGATAACTGTTCACAGCCTCCCTTTCCACAAATAAGTAATTTATATCAATAACATTGATACATATTTTTGTCTTCTGTTAGACTTCTTTGTTACCTCACTTTTAACTTCTAAGTATGATGTAAAATAACCGGCAACAATACTTCATTGTACAATTCGGAAATTTTACTAAATGTGACCAATCGGCTTTTTGAACCCCACCCCCAATAAACTGATATATATTATTCAGTAGTATGCAAATATAGATAATAATATATAAAAAAACACAAATTTTTAAAATAAATTTGTCTTTTCTATAAAGGAAGTATTGTATAATTATATAATAGATCTGAAAACGCATCCAAGTTTAGATCATTTGGAGTATTTGCATGCGTTCATTTTAACACGACCAACGTTAACTATTTTATATCAAAATAAATTTATTACCCATAAATCAAGTTTCAAGAAATAAAATATGAATATTTATTAAATATTTTATATATTTAGTTACAAAAATAGTAAATTACCGCAACCCCAACCGCACTATACGCACAATTCTAAAATTTCTTTCATTTTTAATTTATATAATATAAAATGATACATTTAAAAAAACAAAGATTTTTATGATTTAAAGTAGATGGCATTATTTCCACTAAAAGTAGAATTTTATCTCATATAATGAGCTCTTTTGATCTATTTGTAAAACGCCTATCTTACAATCAGGGGGTTGCGAGTTCGTTTCCCTTTAGAATCCTAATTCTATCCTAGTTGTAAAACCTAAAAATAAATCCTTATTTTAAAAAAATAAGTTGTCCGTCTTCTTTTTTACTTAAAACCTCGTTTCTGCTTTCTGGTTAGTTGGAAGATATTGCCACATGGCAATAAGCTTTCCAAGTTATACATTATACAACTTATCTTCAGTGACCTAGGTTAAGCCTAGTAAAAGATGTCCGTAACCCAGTTGATAAAGCACATGTCTTCCAGGCCGGAGGTTGCGGGTTTAATTCCTGTTGGAAGCCATATTTAAAAACAAAGGATTCCTGTTAAGTTTATTTGATGCGGAACACCACAAGATGTTTTGTGACAATACTGAACAAAATATATTCAGAGCATTGTGACACAGAGTATTTTCAATATGGTGAATACAAAATGTACCCGCATATCAACAATTCCTTTCTGATTTGCACTTAAGGCTTCTTAAATTACTACCATCTGGTTGGTTGGAAGATACTGCTACATAGCAAAGTCCATCATATTGTAATTTATATAACAAAATTTTAATACAGTACAACTAAAGTTTTATACAATTCACTGATTTTAACTTATCTGTTATATATAAATATATTTGTAATTTGTTTGTTCAAATGCTGATTATTCCACTTTATATAACAGTACAATACCTCATCATCAGGGGAGTACAATCAAGACTGAATTACGTTCGAGCAGGTAACAACATGCACGCATCTAATGGTAAAAAAACGGGTTGGGGATTGCAGGAGAAGGAAGGCAGAAGACAACTTTAGTAAGCACTGATGAGATCTTGGGAATGTGCCTATATGTATTTGTCAGATGTTCACTCCAATGCACTGACTTGGATATTTATATGGCTTCTAATATGTCCAATTAATTTCCGTTACTATTGAAATGTAAGAATTTTACATCATCACAGAGTTTTTCTAAACAAATTACAACATCGTTAAACATCCACAGTGTTAATGCCTTAACTATAAATAATATATAAATGTAGTGTTTATAGTTTAAAGGATTAAGAAATATTCATTTCAAATTGTACTATATCCTACGAAAGTCTTAAAAAATACCCTTGCAACGATATTACTAATATAATGATACTAAAAAGTTTAACATCATAAATTATATGGGTTACTTTTTTAATGTTATAAAACTGATTTTTTTCTATACTTGGTTTTGAAACGAGTCAGCCGAGAGCATTGCGTGACAATACGCAACAAAGTTCAAGCGACTGCAGCTTTATTAAATAATTCAACAAACAATTAATTAAACTTAGTGTACGGTAAATAAAAACCGGACTATGAAGTAACGCTTTCCTTCTGGAAGAATATTATTGAATATTATTGAGTAGTGTAAGACAAAATGTCTCTTTCCAGCAATCCTGATCAAACCAAAGACATCACTCGAGTATATTTGCAAATCCATGTTACTTTCCTCAGTTGAAAAGTCTTGAGACAAGAAAAGTTTAATCAGTGAAAATTCTGGTTCCCATATTAAGACTTTATTTCCTTTGTTTTTTATGCTTTCAGTTTTCAATTAATATTTATATAAAAGTGATTTTTTTCAAACGTTGGGGCATAAAAGAGAATTTTCATTTTAAAATGTTGAGTTCATTTTAAGTCCAAAACATTTTTAATTAATAATTTAAAAGCCCAATATTAAAATATGCAACCCCAATTATTTAGTTAATGATGTTTTTCAACATCATTAACTAAATAATTCTTCGGGTGCAACACGAAACTCGTAATATTTTCTCATCAAAAATGTAAAAGTGATTATTTTCTACCAGACGTCATAAGCCTAAAAGGAAAAAGAAATGTGATACTTCACTAGTCTTGAAATTTTAAAACTAAAAACTTTTTAAATTTTAGAAGTGGGACTCGTTTTAAAAATATCATTTTCATACCAATATTATTTATGAAATATTTTTAAAATTGTACACGCTAAAAATAGGTTCAAAGTACATTGATGCATACATACATAACATAACGCCATTTTTTGACGGAGTAGGCAAAGAAGAAAGGGTGCCAGAATTTCTTATCTCAACACACATCCTTCGCCTCTTCTACAGTCATGCATACACTTACAGTTTTTTGACTTTATATGTTTCCTCTTTTAAAAATATCATTCACTTGATCCAACCATACTTTTTTTATTTTCTTCTATCACGCATTATACTCATATTTGCACTGTATATTTGTTTTGTTCGGCTTTATTCAATCATTCTTTCAACATGCCCAAATCATCTCAAAGTGCTATTTTTCATATTTGTCAACATATCAACCTTAAGTTCAAATTCATCCCTAATCACTTCATTCCATATTCTGGTATGCATTATCAACTCATATACTCTCGTCAGTGCATGTATTTCCACAGTGTTAATTCAGCTCCATTCAATAATTTTCCATTTCCTAGTTTCTCTCTCATACATCAAAGTTGGTACTTAAGCACTGTTGTGGACTGTCATCTTAGCAGATCATAAATAACATATGTTGACGGAGTACATACGAGTATATACAAGTATTAATTCTTCAACAGTGATATCATTTTAAAAGAAATCAATATCAAGAATGATATAGTATTAAATTACTTATTCAAGATACATATTCGTATATATTTTATGGTAAAGACACCTGGACTCTCGCTAAACTACCATGGAAGGACTACAAGCCTTTAAAATGTGATGCTACAAAGGAAAGCTCAGAATTACATGGACGAAAAAAATATAAAATCAATAAGTCTTAGCACGCATGGAGAAAAATAAAGAAGCATTGATAAGTGTAAAAAAACTGGAGGTTTTTAGACATGTTATGAAAGAGAAGAAATGTGAAATAGTCCAAATCACATTGCAGAGAAATAAAGACAAAGTATGTCCTTTGGTAACTGACCGTCATATTATCAATGAAGATGTCCAAACAGGCACTTCTCAATTATTTAAAAAGTGCTATTGTTGATGACATATCGTTGCGACTAAAGACTTCTTCATTACAAAGCTTGTCTTACAACTAGGTAAAAACACTTGTGGTTTTATATTACTAAGTATAAAATATTTACTCATTACTTACATTTATTACTTACAAAGATTCATATGTAAAGGAACTGCAGAGGTCAATTGGTATAGTACAAGTGTTGAATGGGAATTGGTGCGGATTGCTGATGACATAGTTGGGTAAGCGAAGAATGAGGATGAATTACAGAGTCTGAGATATAAATTGTGTGATAAATGTGAAGGGAAAGATTTGAGAATGAATGTAGTGAAATTCAAGGTAATAGTGATAGAAATATGTGATATGAAAAGTAAATACGAAACATGGGTGAGTAATTAAAGGTTTGAGCTAATTGAGGAATTCTATTCGTGTAGTGTTTTCTCAGACAATGGAAGAATTACGAGAGATATTGAACGGCGTTTAGCGATAGGAAACGAAGTCAATGGGGCACTAAAACATTTGTACTCGAATCGGAAAGTATTAAATCAGCTTGATGGTAGTCGTCAACAGTATTTAGTACCAACTTTGATTAATGGGTGTGAGTGTGAAAAAACACTGAAAAGAGTTAAATAAAAGCTGAAGAAATGCGTACATTGATAAGAATACACGGGGGGATAAAATATGATAAAATAGAGAATAAGGTGATTAGGAATGAATGTAAACTTATGGATGATGTATTCATTAAGATTAAGAGCGCTCTGAGATGGTTAAGGCACGTGAAACGAATTAATGAAGAAGGACCACCTATATATAACAAATACATAGAGCAAATTTGAGTTGAAAGTGTGCTGAAGGATGACCAAGGAAAGTATGGTTGGATCAAGTGAATGATATTTTTTGAAAGAAGGAAATGTCAAAATTCAAAGGAATCGTAGGACTTCTATGATATATATGATGTTAATGAGGCGAAAGATTTGTGTCGTGATAGAAAAATCTGGTACTTTGTTTCCTATACCTAACTCGAAAGAAAATAGCGTGATGATATATTTATTTGTTCATAATTTATAAAATAGAATTAAATCAATTATTAAAACAATCATCGTTGTCTAGTTGGTAAAATGCCTATCTTTACAGACGAAGGATTCGGGTTCGAATGCCGATGACACCCAATTTTTACAGAGCGAATTCCAATCTGAGTTTCACTTAAAGCTTCTTGGACAAGTTACTAGTTGGATGGAAGAGATTTATACAACGGATGTATTCAAAAGTTACACTAATATTTTTATTAAAGTTGGGTGCTTAACGTGGTATTTATTCCATAATATTATTTATTTAAAAAAAAACATGTATATTTGAAGAAAATTCAATACATGTATTCATTTATAAAATAATTAATTTAATATACATATAATAACACAAAATATTTTTATTATTAAGTTTTCCAACTGGCATTGGTGCTTGTTTAAATGCCTTATTTTACCACTGAGTTTACACATAGTCGAATTAATTTTATTTAATAGAATTTCCATGACAATATTGCTTAATCCTTTACATTCTGCTAAACAAGCAAGCAATTCATTTATTTAAACCACATGTTCCCAAAGTGCGCGCAGGATGTTCGTTGCTTGCCTCAGGTCCAGAAGGGAGAGGGGGCGATGAGGAACCAGTGGACATTTAGAAGACGATAGAAGAATTTGGTTGCCTAAACATATTTTAAACAAACACTTGACTACACAGACACGTTTAAAGAAACACATCATCGCAAGAATCATATCTATCAACCGTTCGTATGTGTTGGTAAGGGCCGCTTTATTTTCCAATAATTAAACAGGTTTTATAGTTAAAACTATAAAGAAGTTAATGAAGAAATATCAGCAGTATATTATCGAATATTTGACATACGGTGTTAATCAGTCGTCCACAAACAAAACCTAAAAAATGTGCCTAATTTGTCAAAAACTTTATTCTAATGAATCTATGAAACCTTCAAGACTAGATAATCACTGCTAATGTTGAAGGTTTTATGACACAAAAGTTCTTGCTGATAAAAAATATCAATTTTTTAAACGACCAACATTGACGGGTATATTTTCAGCCGCATCCAAACAAAACAATGTCTGGTTTTTAACACTTCTTTAAAAACATTTCCTTACTTATCGCTATCTCGGGAAAACAGCATATTATTGGAGAAAAATTGATCCCACCAGCTGTTAGGGAGGTCGTGCGATACAGTACGCTTCGACGAATTGATTAAACGGCCCAGGATGTGGACGTCTCATTTTGTGATTTTCTAAAAACATTGACGTTCTAATTTTTGTTAACATTTGAAGGCACTTCATAACGGTTTTAACAATCGATTTGAAGATATCCTTATAGTTAAGATTTCCAATTGGATTTTAGACCCATTATCTTGTGCTGAAGAATCAGAAATGCATTTACAAGAATAATTGATTTATTGGCAAACGAAGAATTTAAATTGAAATAAAATAAACGGGTATCAAGAGTTCTGGGAAAAACAGATACACTTAATCTTGGATTAAGGGCTGTAGTAAGAAAATTGTTTATTGCATTTCCATAATTCTATTTAGATGAACGTAGATTTACTGCGGTTACAAGTCTTTCATTTTTGAAAAGGGAGCGGTGAACCAAAAAGTTTGGGGAACTCTGCTTTAAGCAAACGAGTTTAAGTTAATTAAGCGATGTTTATTTAAAAGACAGGACTGTTTTGGTATACGCTTTTTGCCGCTAGTGCGGGACTTAAATAATCCGTTTTTTTTTATTCAATTGATATCTTTTTCTTATTCATAATGTGCTTTACAGAGCGGCGATACTCATTGACTTGGTTATACAAGCAAATTGATCGCATTACAGGCAAATATATACAACTCCATTTATTGATTTCTTATGAAATTGTAAATCAAAAGATAACGTATCAAAAACTTATAAAAAACGAACAATTCATGATACATTTATCTTTCAAATATGTGGCCTAGCTGGTAAAACACTTGTCTTCCAACCCAGAGGTTGCGAAATCCCACAAGGTTGGTACTGTTTACAAAGAAAGTGTTAAACATGATTCGCTCGGGCGCTGCTATAACTGCCAGCCTTAATTTGTTCAATATTAGTGGGTTCGAATCCCGAGTTAGTTAAATGGAGCCATAAAACAATGTTTTTTTTATTGAATTGAATTAAACGACGCTTCTATCATCAAACCCTTAAAAAGTCTTGACATTAAAAAACAATATTAAATTCCTAGAATACTAATATTGACGACAGATCGGTCTAGTACTTAACTTGATTAATCTTCATATGGATTTAATGCTCAAGGAACTTTTGAACTGAATGGGTCGTTTTCTTTATTTTTAATTCAAATTTATTTTTTGTTTAGCACTTTCAAACAGGATTTATTTATTTATTTAGACACTTAATTTTTAAATATCAAAGTTTATTGCTATAAAGCAATACTTTCCGACCAATCAGATAAGAGTAACGCAGATAAGTGCCAATTGCTGGGAAGAAGGTTCAAATAAGAGGATTTACACATATGCAAATGATAGAAACCTCGAGAATTCCACCACTTAGCACTACTGAATACCTGCTTATAGTTTTCCTGGAAAGCCACAGGTAATAACCCCTCTCCACCTTTTCTCTTCTCACAATTCATCAGCTCAGAAATTCACACGTATCATGCGGTATATAGTAAGTGTTCAAGTTTCGTTAGTACATTTTCCAGGATGCTTTGTGGCGTATTTGCAGGTATGGTAGAAATTTCGCCAATTATCGTTAATCGGTGATGAGGATTAACGATATTTGTTGAAATGTGAAAATTAACGAAGTGTTATTTCTCACATTTCAACAAATACTACACCTGCAGTTTGTGCTGCCAATTTAATGTAGTTAAATGAAGGATCTAGGAACCATTTCTGATATCTAAAATAAGCGTAGTCTTATATGCATTATCTCTGCTCTCCACATAGTATGAAACTACCTCACTAGTTCAATAAACTTTTTTTTTTTATAATGTTTGTACGTAGATGAAGATTTATATAAATAACCTCAGTTTGATTGTATGATAATTGCATTGTCAATCATCAAGAAATGTACTGCCTGTGGCAATTGATTGCCCCAGAATAGTTTTAATACGCCCGGGTATTAGCTGCCTAGGAAGCTATGGAGGTATATTAATCGAGTTCGATGCTTTCAGTTTCGATGTGCATATGATTTGCATAAGTGGGGGCTTAAGCAGTTGCCCCTTTGCAGGTGTGAAGAAATGCAAACAGCCGAACACTTAACATATCATATATGTACTCGTATATGCCCCATTTATGTATTTCAATGAGGCATTTATGAAGTAGATCAAATTACGCCAAAGACGTTAGTTACCCTGGCTGATAAATATAGCAGTGCCACTATCATTAACAACTATACGAAGAAAGAATTTATGATTGGCAAAAACTACATTTAGATTTAGTTTTTGTATCATGATTATGTAATTTTAATCTAAACATTCGTTAAAACATCAGAAGTAGCAATACTAGTTCCTTAAGTTTGATGAAGAATAAACATGTAGTTCATGCTTATTGTAAATTTTATTTTGAAGTAATATTTGATTAAAGCTTTTCACATCATCTTTATATTTTTATTATAAGGCATGTAGTGATCCACTTTATGGTAAGCGATATTTCCTAATAGGGTCTCGTTATAATTAAAGGTTTGTAAAGTCTACTTGACCTAGAAAACATATTATCCCTGTATTATGTTTTCTTTAGTTTTGTTGGCTAATGCACTGTAACTTTGTAAGTACCTCTAAAACTTCATTAGTGTTAAATTTTCGGTAATTTGCATATTAGGGCTATTTGGTAACCTTCACATTTTGTTTCACGATGGAGAACGTTTCAGTTTGAGCAGAGTATTATATCTGTGGCGTTATGGCAGAAGTTCATATGTTTGTTTATAGAAAATATTTCTCAGTATGTTGTGGCAAAACTTGGTGTATTAGTCATTATCCAAACAAAAGATATATTGTTTGGAAAAATTTTAAAAATGCTTATTTGTACTGATTTTAACAGCTTATCAAAGTTAATATTGCTTCTCCTGTAAACTAAGGTAAAACGGGCATATCAACTTCTGCCATAACGCCACAGATATAATAATCCCTGTTTAAGCTAAAAGTAAATAATGTATACTTATAACTATGTCTGTTCTTAATGTTATTATTTTCAGGTTGCGGAAGAAAATGAAAAATCTGCCGTTTTCATAACAATAAATAAATATAGGTTTTATTGATGGCAACATAGTATGTATCGTGTACTAAAATTGCTTATACCATACATATTTATTTATATCAAGATAATGGCGAAGAAAATACATTTAAGACATAAGCTATCGAAAGGTTTGGTCTCATCTGAATGACACGAGCGGTAAAAATTACCGCCTACTATTTGAGGGGGTAAGGATACTTATGACTTCCGTCGTATCTATTATTTATTACCCGTCGACAACAAGCGCAACCGTGAGACCACTTCAGAGCAGACCACTTCAGAGTTTCAACGTGGTCGCACGTCGGTTTTTGATGAGCCACGCCCAGGTGCCCCGAAAACGGCTACCACGGAGGATAACGTGACAAAAATCCACGATCTCGTATTGGCAGACTGCCGATAGCTGAGACAGTAGGCATCCCAAAACACCGCGTGGGTCATATCCTGCATGAAGTATTGGGCATGAGAAAGCTGTCGGCGCGATGGGTGCCGCGTTTGCTCACTCCGGACAACAAGCGCAACCGTGAGACCACTTCAGAGCAGTGTTTGACGATGTTCAAGCGCAATCCGAAGGAGTTTCTGCGTCGTTTCGTGACCGTCGACGAAACATGGATACACTGGTACACACCCGAGACCGAGGAACAGTCGAAACAGTGGACTTCACCCGGCGAACGTGTTCCGAAGAAGGCGAAGACTACCCTATCGGCCGGAAAGGTGATGGCCACCGTTTTCTGGGATTCAAAAGGTGTGATCTACATCGACTTCCTGGAGAAGGGCAAAACGGTCACAGGGCTCTACTATGCCGAATTATTGGGCCGATTCGACGCCGAATTGCAGAAAAAACGGCCCTATTTGGCGAAGAAAAATGTGCTCTTCCATCATGACAACGCACCGGCTCACACCTCCGCCGTCGCCACGGCCAAATTGGTAGAATTAGGCTACGAACTGCTGCCCCATCCACCGTATTCTCCGGATTTGGCCCCGTGCGACTTCTTTTTGTTTCCAAATTTGAAAAAGTCACTCGCCGGGCAGAAATTTGAGTCGAATGAGGAGGTTATCGCCGCCACGGAGGCCTACTTTGCAGACCTCCAGAAAACGTATTTTTCAGACGGGTTAAAGGGTCAAGTGTATCGAACTCAAAGGAGATTATGTTGAGAAATAAATCGCCACTTTTCCAAATTTTTTGTTATTCTTTTGTAGGCTAAGTACTTGTCGGACCACCCTCGTATATATCAGATTGTTTTCAACCAACACCCTTGCACATGTAGATTAACAGAAAAAAAAAATAAACGGAAGAAAAAAAATTAAAAAGCAAACCCACAAATACCTCCTCAGATAAACACAATCAAATAAATATAGGTTCTTTGACAGCAACATAGTGTGTACTAGTACATATATAAATTTATTCCGAAATCGCATATATCTCAAAATAAACTGCAGAAAATACATTTAAGAGAGAAGCTATTAATAAGTCCGGGCTCATTCCACAACATCCCCTCGGCCGAGACACACCCCACCAATATAGGGAAGCTCAACCGCAAGGACACCAGGTTTTTTTCAGCCCATACCCTTGTACATGTAGATTAAGAAAAAAAGAAAAAAAATAAACCCACAAATACCACCTCAGGTTAATTGACACCAAGAAAAAAGAATATTGTTAATATCCCATGATAAACGTAATAGTTTTGCATAAAAATCAAGCACTATGTGTACGACTGCTCAGTGATTGTATCCTGCATGCCACATGACGTTGTCTCGCTGGCTGAATTGCGCATATATGACTAATATAGGAGTTCATTAAATTAGTCCTGGTTCGTCTGGATTAAGGGCTGTCACACACGCTCTCGATCAATCCTTGTCTAACAAACTGCACTGAAATCTACTTAAATATTAATTTTAAGTTTTATTTAAATATCGCCTTCTAAAGGTACACCGAATTTCGAAGTACCATTAGTTTTTCAGATTCCCCAGAATATCGAGATTTATTTTTAGTACGTCGTTCAAACAGTTCAACTCAAATACTACCACTTTTGACTCCACAACATATTTTTTATTCGTCCACGCCTCATTTCTGAGAATGATGAACTTTATAGGAAAACATAAATTTTTGACAAATTCAGAGTGATCCTGCAAGCTGGGACCTGCATGACATCATTCAATCTGGTGGTCTATCGGCAACACAATTGTTGTACATGAACTTACTGATTCCAGTACTCTTGTGAATAGACTTTAAGCTATCTCCAAGCAATAAACCTCAACAAACTGCATTATGTGTCCAATTTATATGGAATACGGCCCCCATTCAATCTACAACTGTATCGGGATAGAATCGCCATCCGTGAAATACGCAGCAAAATGATATGTAACTGCCAGTAACGTTGATAAATGTGTGATCACAACTACGAAAAGCATCTTAGAATTGCATTAATTTTTGTCTTTTCATTTCTCACAGTCAGATGTTCAGGATTGTCCTGAGCCCGTAGAATCTTCTCCAGTTCCTCCGGGAGTAAATATATTAGACGATACACTTCCATCGTCATCGTTGCTGGGCCATGTAATCAAGGATCCCCTCGCCCCTCCAACGTCAATCTTGAGTTGCTCCTCCACGTCGAACATGTCTCAATCTTCTATGAGATCCTAGATGCGCACACCCTCCCGCAGGTATCACAGACACATGGATATTAATGGAAATGCTGACGCATGTTCGTAGATTATTGGTTGTCTCTCACATGTCTAACTATCGAGATGTTAGATGTGAACGAGACAGTCAGACAGTTCCACGATATGATCGAGTCTGAATAATTCCACATGATTACAAACTGATAAAATTTCACCTTCTCAAGTTGTGTACGCTGCAACCAAAACCATACCTAAAACCATTCACGGTAAACCACAATCTTCGTGGAAGATTAAATTATTCCAGAAATAATGTTAGGATCATTCACAAGGTAAATTACGTACTCTATTTTCATCACAGTACCACAAAATGTGCTCTGCGGACTGATCCAGATGGCCGCAAAAATTGCAACAGGGTGAAGGGACAAGATTGAAGCTAAAAAAATATATTAAAGCTCTAATGGCCAGAGAGAAATTGGGAAGTCTAACAGTTAATATATATTTTCAGAAAAAAATCGATGTAAATTTTTTTTTTAATAAAAGTGCATTGAAAATGGGTATACAATAAATCCGCAAAGGGGGTGAAAATTTAACATCCAGCCCTAATGGCACAGCATGCTGTACAGAGTGAGCGCAAATTACCCCTACACCCATAATATCAAGTAGTTCTAACACTTCATTGGGAGCAATTTCCTGCTTAATAGGTTATAGCCATCTCACCTACGAAGTATCGCATTCGAATAATTATTACTAATTGGTTTACAAAGAAGCACGTTACTATTATCAACTCAATCATTTACTTCCTTACAGTAGGAATTCTCAACCTCGTGCCCGTGGGCACATGAAACACAATTTAATGTAAAAAGTATTTTTTTGATAAAATCGTTTATTGAAATCGTAAATATATCGGACGTATACGTCACCCAAAACATATTATTTATTTGTTTTCTTGTTTGTTTGACACATTTTGATGTTTTGTTGATGTATTTGCTGTGTACCGACCGTAATGAAATGTTCCTTATGCGCGGTCTTTGCGCGAGCTAGTATCAAAAGTCGGCCGGCCCATGCATGCGAAAACGTGCGAGATATGTGATATCTCGCAAGTCATGATGGCATGCACGGGCGAAAACAGACGCTTACGATGAGCGACTGCCCGCACATAAGGAGTGCAAAATACCAAAAATATATTCTCAGTTCACTCCAGTCTACTGCCTTTCACTTACGACCAACATCTACCTGCTAAAGAGGAATCTCTTCACCCTGATACTTTTCACCGGAAAGCAATAAGTGAACCGAAATCTCCGATTATTGAGCGGCTGCCATTCATCAATTTTACGGCCTTTGTACGGTGATGTACAGTAAATATATAAACATTTATGTTATTTTGCAAAAATGTTTTAATTCCACTGTCTGTTATAGTAGTTCAAAGGTTACCAGTGCCTAATTTCTACACTTGTTTAGGTATGTTTTTTATCTACTGGTAACCGGTTCAGTCTAAATGCAATATTGCGCCACATCACGTGTTGTCGCCTCGTTTAATTTTTTTCTCATAAACATTTTTAGTATTTTACTTTTTTCGATTTCCATTTTGTTCGAGGTTGACCTAGGTAGGGATAACATAATGTCAGATAACATTTATATAAAAATCTTGTTTTTAAGATACATCTTGTGTATTTTTATATAAAATCTATGTTTCTTTTTTCTGTTTATTATTTTATTCTTGTTTAATTTTTTTTCTTTTATCATTTTGTTACTGATTCTTTCTGATTTTTTTTATCACCACCTTTTTATATTTTTTACTTCATACTCTAATTTTTTACTGTTTATTGTATTTTTCATTTCTTTTTATTTTGTTTATTTTGTATTATCATTTATTTGTAACTGTATGGTTTTTCTTTTAATGCTTTTTTTGTAAATGTCCTCACAAACGTGTAAATGAAAAATTTACACGTATACTATAATGTAACGATTTATAATAATGAATAAAAAAAATACAGGTTTATTGATAGCAACATAGTATGTACATTATATTGTACATTTAGATATATTTCAAGAACACATTAAAAAGACAGAAGCTATCAAGAGGTCTGGGCTCATCTAATAACATCCCCCCGGCCAAGATACACCCCACCAATATAGGGCGAGCCCTTTTTTTTAAGAAATCCGACTTTCATCCGCCACTATTTTCCTAAATCTCGAATGAGCCCGCGATCACAATTAGGTGGAAAACCCCTGTCTTACAGCATGCAATACTTTGATTTGTTGGTTATAGGGTTGCTATTGACGGTTTAATTGGTAGAAACCGAGGTGGAAACCCCGTTTTTTAAACTAAGGTTCACAAATTGATTCCCAATGTTTCATGAAAATCCGGTTAAATAAGTTCGTCAAGTATGTGGTGAGGCAATGAAATCGGTATCGGATATTATTGTTACCTCCACGCGTGGTTATATTCCTGATACATAGAAACCGCGCGTGAAGTGACTTCAAAGCAGGAAAGCTTTTTTAAGGGAAACAAAGGTAACACTGTCTGTGGGGTACTGTGCGAGTATTTATTCAATTCCTATTAATAACGCCGAGATGAGAGATTTTTCCTTTCCTCATTATACGCTGAACTCCATGGCTTAGCTGGTAAGACGCATGTCTTCCAACACATGGGTTCGGGGTTCAATTCCTGTTGGTATTTGTTTTTTTTTTTCTAATCTTTCCAATATGTTTTTTTGACACATGCGGCATCAAGATCATCGATGCCATCAATGTGCAAGAGGGACGTTTTTTATCTCCGAAACTATAAGAAGCAACCTTGTATGCCTCTATAATATGGAAATCCTAACTATTGGTTAAGGCGGTCCAGCAGTGGTTTTTGATATGCATGTCATAGAGAAAGGTTCTTGATTCATACAGTGATAAGTTGTCTTTTTTCGATCTTAAGTCGTTTGAGACTCGTTGATGTTCCTTTAATCTTGTTTTTCTTTGTAAAGTCTATAACATATTGATTCAAATGTTCTCTTTTACTCTCATAAAATACCTGTGTTGTTCAGCAAAGATACATTGATAAGTAATATCAGCTTCTACAACACAATAGTAAGAATGTGCCTAAAATACAACGCGGCATTTGAGTCGGATATGAACATATTTAGTTCGACACTGTCAGAGTTTTGGAGGATGATGGCTGAATTGACTGAGGCCTCGGCCACACAGGTAGGAGCCTCGCTTGATGCTTAGAGCTATGTTGCGAGTTAGGCGACATATTCTAGCGAACCAACGCACCGCATACTATCGCAGTGGCCACACTGCACGCTTCGCGCCACGTTGCATGACGATTAGTCATAGAATGAATCTCCTAGCGAACAGACGTTTTGGTTAATTTACAAGATGGCGGAAGTTTTAATGACAGCTGTGTATAAAAGGGAGCCTTTGTGGAACCTGTCGAGCAAATTATACAAAAATGTACCTGTAATAAAATCACTTTGGAATGAAGTTGCACAGAAAGTAAATAAATATGGTAAGTTGTAACGAAATTGGTTAGTTTTGAGAGTGACATCGTGTGTTGACACAACCGCTCCCGACTGTCAAATGAATTTGTGCGTAGCACTTTGGTGTGGCCAGGCATGAAGTCACCTAGTATATGAGTCACGTAAAATCTAGGTTAGCACCTAACGAAGTATTTTGGTGGGGCCTCGGCCTGAGGGTTTTATATTTCTATCAATACATTGTACATAATTTGTAATATTTTTACTAATTGGGATTAAAATCCTTGGTATTATTATAAATTACATGTTTTATGTGAAAATCATGATCAATTTTCTGAAAGTGTTCTTTTAAATAAATCAATAAAAATACATTGCATACGGTCAATGCAAAATGCCGAAAGCTTTAGATAAGTCAACTGATAATAATAAATAACAATATGAGAAAACACATTCATTTACTTGTGGTTTGCTGACGGTACCACAATTGTGGTATTCAGTGAAAAGGAACTTGCAGAAGTATGTTATATCGTAGCATAGAATCGGATAATGAAATGCTTGGTTTGCGTATTAATAAGAACAAAACAAAAGACATATTGAATGACCGTTCTAACATGGCATAAAAAAATGATGAGTTGCAGAATTTTTAACATGTGCATGAGTTTGTTTTACATACTGTTGGATAACTAACAGAGGTTTCTGCGATGCAGAGATTATGCGCAGAGTTAAGATGTCTAAGAAGCGCAGATCACCTGGATGTGATATGGAGGAATCTTAAAAAATCCATGACTCGATTAATCTAAATCATCGTTTTCTATATTTTTCAACAACGTCCATGTTGAAAAAAAAATAACGCATACAACAGTAGTTTTTAAGTTTTATAAACTTTACACTGGAGATCGCAAGAACTGAGTTTGACTATGGTTTAAAACTAATACAGATTGTTATGTTATACGTTCTTCATAGGCCCACCCGAAAACATATTTTGTTATAGTGAAGTGATATTTAAAGAACTTTTACATAACATCAAATCATATTGGTCAGTCAATATGGGCACTATACGGACTTTTATATGACTTTGACTACTGACGTGATTAAAGCGAAGAATTTATTCTTGACGGGATGAATTGATTAAATCGTATGGGTTTGCTTTATTATTGTGTTGGTTCGTCTTTTTTCTATAATATAACACTGCTTCTATATCAATGGAGATTTTTGTTTAATATTGCTTTATTTAATTTACTGTTGAAATCAAATGAAATAAATATTGGATGTTAACATAAGTGGTGTCCGTTTTTTTTCCAAATTAAGAGAACAAGAGGACACAACAAAAAAAATTACAACAAATTAGTTAAAACTGTATTCTGCTTCATTATTTTACAACAAATTAGTCAATAATGTATTTTCCTTCATTATTTACAACTTCTTGCCAACGTTCCACAAGTTTTTCAATGCCTGTGCGATAAAAAACCATCCGGTCTTGACTCGAGGAATTCGTCCAACCGTGTCCACAATTCGACGTCATTATTGAAGGAAAAACCATCGACGAGCTGTCCTTTCATTCATAGCATCTTCACCGTACACTTTACAAATATCGCGAGCAGCTTTGGCAGCTTTATTCCCTCGATTGAACGCGAACAGAAGGAGGTGTCGAAAATGCTCACTTTCGTCTACTTGACATTCCATTTTGAAGGCTTGTTATCAAATAAAATTATATATTGTATGTAACGTTAAAGCAAATACAGTATCTCGTAGAGCAGAAAATTTTCTTACGAATGATTTATAACCTTTACCATTTTGTTTTACTTTTGGTGCTCTTTTTTAAATTTGGAAAAAAACGGACACAACTTATGTTAACTCCTAATATATATGTAGAGTCCCAAAAAGCTAAAGCCTAAACGTTTCATAAAAACACAATTTCCCTACATGTAGCATTTTCTTAGTGCTTTGCCTTAATACATGTTATTTTCAAAATTTACCATGTAGAAGTTATCAAATAAATTACTTAGCAGCCTCTTGGGTATTTAGCATTGCGGTCAAATTCACTCACACGAGATAATGATGTCAAATTTGAGGTAACTATACAAGGCACTTACATAACCGGAACATATTTCATCTGATTAGAAACTTAAAACTTTAATCATTCACGTAGGGACAATGCTATAAAGTAGTCTTAAGTTAATCATTAAAATTATTTCCAAAGATGAGGATTAATACTAATGTCGTTTTGAAGATTTGTAAAGTTTAGTTGATAGGACGCTGAACTTCCATCCGAAGGTTTTGGTAAGATTCCCGATGGTATCCGAAAAAAAGGGTCCTTGTTTGGTAAAATAGTTCATCTAGGAACAATACTTGCGTGCGCTAGATGTGTGTGACTGTTGCGTCTCTACGTGTGGTAGTTTAGCGGATGTCCTTGTTGGACGTGCTGATGATTATGATTGTTGTTTGGTATTTAAATAAAATACCTCGATTAGCAATGCGGAAAGTGAGAGTGAATAATCAATGAATAGTAAACAGCGATGAATGGTCAAGTGAATAATAATAAGTGATCTTTATTTATCGATAAGTAGGTATATATACATTTCAGAACGAAGCGCGTCAGTGCGCCCACAACATATTTTTATCTCCCTCTGTGCGTGACGAGGTGGTCGATCGAAATATTGCAGACGTCGCGAATAATATTGTGGGTAGGTAATTTGTTGGCGAAAACGGTGAGACAGCGCGATGCGTTCTCTTTCTACTGTGGAATGTATCGTAAATAGTATTTTCGGGTAAACAATATCAATGTTTTGGTATGCGACCTTTGGACATGTCCGAAGGTCGTTTCGTCGGTCGTTGACCGTGCGTGTTGACAATATTCAGGGACGACCGTAGTCCCTACAGTAGTATTGCGAAAACAAGCGATGACGATCTGCGAGTTTCGTCACTTCTCCATTCTTTCTAAAGCCCAAAGACTCAATTAACGGGGCCGAATATAATATTGAGTCCCAGTCACACTCTTTTATATGTCAAACGCCAATTCGAATATACTCGTATGAAAGAAAAATATGGCTGTAATTTAAAGATTTTTAAAGTATTGGTGATACGAAAGGGTATCATTCTTGATCGAGCGTGATTGTCAACTTGTTGATGATTTTATGTAAAACTAATTTGAAAGTGGTATATTTAGCGAATCGATGAATTGGGATTATTAAGTAAACAAAAAATGTGGACAAGATGTAAAAGTTCCTTCGTTGCCTGATTTTAAGCTTCGTTGCCTGAACAACTTCGTGTGTTCTGAAACCCTGGCTCATGGTCATGCAGTTATCCTTAGGTTAAATATGAATCTAATGTAAACGATTTGGAGTCTCTCTAACTTGTTCAATATCTCTTCGTTGGAATATAAATAGCATACGTCACCGTAATCAAGTAATGGAAGCATAATACATTGAGACAATAGTATGTGACTTAAAACAGGCAGAAAATTACATACCCTTTAAAGAAAATGTAGAGAAGCAAAGATCTTGCGGCTTAACTCTGACATGATTACGCCAGCTCATATTTCTATCAATAAATTGAGAGTATGTCCTTATCTAGTAATGATGTTCCAAGATATGTAAAAATATAAAGAACATTAGGGGGTGGCACTGTTATAATATATCTTTATATTTCACTGGTTTGCAGTAGATTAGAGTGCGGTAGAATTCGAGAGAAATCTAGAATTCCTTATTAGTTGAGCAAACCCTAAATACAACATTTTCACTCCAAAAAGTATGGATTTTATCCTATATTTTAAAGAGTATGTTAGGATTTTACTCCTTAAATGTTAGAAGCAATCGACGCACCTTTTTATACATACATAAATTGTTAACCTCGTGTTGGTTAACAATTTTTTATTGAATGTACTGGATAATTATTAACGCCGTCGTGAATTAAGATTGTGTGCGATGTCTTATTGACAAACTGAGTTATTAAGATCGTCATCAGTCGTACATGGAATGAACTTGTTGAATAATTTTTCGGATATCAATTTCTTCCATTTCTCGGTAAAAAAATTGAGGATTGATACTAATGCTTCACAGGGAAACATGAGTATCATTATTTTTATTGTTGTTACTATGTAACAATGAAGGTCATCTGTTCGAATTCCACGCATTGCTACTCTCCTCGAACAAAAGTCATTTTGTTGGCCTAGTATTTGGGGGTACACGGATACCTATGACTTCGATTATAGATGAGGAGAGGTCAATAAACTCGCGGAATGAAGGGGTTAAGGGAGGGGGCAGTAGTGCGCATTCACATTTTCCGATAATATGACTCACTATTATATTCACCAAGTTTTAATCTAATTTTGACAGTATTGTTTAAGATATCGTCAGGAAACGGGTGACCATTTTCTTCAGACTACTGCGTAATTCTTGATATCAGCAGCAGAAGAAAAATTCCGGGAATGGAAGCTAGTGTACTCGTACAGTTAAAGATCGTCATTCTCTTATAGTAGTCTATAGTATAAAATAAGAAGTTTGTAGGCCGTCAGTTATGAGACGTTTCGGATCAATACTCCTTTAACCCGTATATATCTTAATAATGGAGTACATTTATTTACTAACCGAATTTATATTATGAATACAATGTTTACCGTTACCCGCAAAGATATTGTTTTATCAAATATTGCTTCCAAAAACATCCATCGTTCATTGAAGTCTATTTAACTTCAAATTATCGCCTTTCAAGAAGTGTCTCCACGAATGGAAATAGAACAACTATAGTACACATCAAGATATCATATGATATCAATCGGGCTATGGACACTGTACATACGTATACATCACGCGAATCAAATCCCTCACAGTCCATTAGTTCAGACAGACCAAAACGTTTATCTCACAATATACGAGTGAGTCTAATTTTCGTATGTAACTGGTTCCAGAGTCTCACTGCATAAACAGTAATGGACGACTTAAAAAAAAGAGTGGTGAACTGGGAAGGCCAATAAACAATATCTGAGCGCAGCGCAAGTGTATGATTGGAAAGACGCTGAAAATTTTCGTGGAGATAAGATGGTGTAGCGGGACAGTTAAGGATATTATACAATAAATAAAGTATATTTCTCACGTTCAACCCGTTCAGCGCCTTCCGGTTTTAAGGAATATGATCGTTCTTTCTCAGGTTAAATATAAATTTAAGGCAACAATTTTGAAGGCCCTATAATTTGTCCAATCAACTAAATTTTGTTTTATAATAATAATTATGAAACGATAATTAATTGATTGGGTGTATTATTTTAAATTAAAATAATGAATTTATGGGCAATTCCGTTAAGTTCAAACTCGAGGCTAAACTTTTGGTTGAAAACTTTAAAATTAACATTATATTAGGGGGTGTTTTGCCAATTTTTATCTGATTTGGGAGTGTAATCAGAAAAGTTTGCAGAACACTGCTGTAAGATACAATAAGGTTAGGGTCTGAACTGCTCTTCGTAGTTTCCCCTGTGTTTACTTCTCGTTATCCGGGACTGGGTATAATATTGTAGTCCCCACCATCTTTCTTGTCACACGAGCGCGTGTCTGTTACGGGGACCGGCCATTATCTCCAAGACACACTCCCGCCAGGTGCGGGAGAATTCTCGGAGACAAGGGCTTTATATGATCGTTCTTGAAATCCTAATCAATTCTTAATTAGTCAAGCCAAAGAAGATTTTTTAAATTTTATTTTAGATTGACAAAAGTATTTTTTAAACTTTAGAATTCACATAAAAAAACCTGCAAGACAAAGTCAGCCCTTTTTTCATCTGTATTGTACCCTTGAGCTTTGAATATTTTGATGTATAGGAGTTAAACTTGGACGTAGAATAAGACACTTAGAATAATACATGGGGTGATTATGTATGGCAAAATACGCAATAAAGTGATTAGGGACGAGGTTGAACAAGATGATGAAGACCATTCTGAGATGGACCATATGTGAGTGGAAGGCATGGTAGAGGAAGTTGAGAGAAGAAAATGTAAAAAAGTCAGGGGAATAGTGTGAGAACCTATTTATATGTAGAAGAGACGAAATAAGTGTGTCGCGATAGGAAAGTCTGGTGATCTCTCCTTTCTGCCTACCCCGATAGGGAGACGACGTGATAGTATGTATACATATACGAGTATATATTCAAAATACATATTTAGCACTTTTATTTTCAAAATTTAATTTACATATGTGTATTTTTTTAATTAAACATTCAATAGTCACTTAAATAAACGGATGAATGTTTCCTAACATCCTCAGTCTTAGAAGAAAGTTTTCTTTTACTTTTGACAATATGATGAAATACTATATGTCAATATCCGAATCAGTCCCGTTCTGGAGAATGAAGGCCCTTCCGACAGATAAAGGGGCTGGTAGACCCGTTCTTGCGTGTGTGTGAAATAACAATTCTTGCCGGAAAATTGTTAGAACCATTTAACGATATTTGTCATGTAATGCTGAACAACTCACAAATCCTCGAACGATCCTGACTTCATAAAATAGGAACCAAATATCTCTTCACACATCAAGGAATTATATCCAAGTATGCCTAGTAGAGTAGTGATACAGACGTATTGAAGAATAACAACATTGCTTTTGACTTCGGGTTTAGAACCACTGGAGTAGGCACATAAGTAGTTTTTATTAATCGCATAAGTTGTTTTTTTTTTGTGAAGTACAAACGCGTATAAAAAAACAACTCTTTTACCAGACTGGGAACCTTTTATATTTTATTTTTTCGGGTATCGTCAAGAATCGAATCCCCAAACCTCCTGAGGAAATTCAAGAGTCTTGCCACGGAGGTCATTCTTGATGCACCCTTACCTGGTATTTCTTTGTAAGTTGTGTTTTTCTCCTAAATAAATTTTTGTCTTGTATTTATTTATTTGTTGTTTATGCTGACAAAGCTTGTTATACGATCGACCAATCAAGTGGCATAGTCATATTGAAAAGACGACAGTTTTAAAATGTTGACACTGCTTGATACACGATCGACCAATCAAGTAACATAGTCATATTGAAAAGACGATTGTTTTAAAATGCTGACAAAGCTTGATATACGATCGATCTTCAATATGTATGCACGTAAGCTAATTTAAATTGATTTTTATAAAAAGTTAATTAGTTCGCTTTAAATTAATTTCGTTATTACCCAGAGTCGATTCATAAACATTTAAAATAAGTCATTGAAATTTTGGTTTTAAAAAACATACAAATGAACACATCATTTTCCTATTAGAGTAGGCAGACATGACAGAGCGCCTGACTTTACAACCATGAACACTCCCTTCTCCTCCTTAATGTTCTATGTCTCATTACGTTGTCTTTTTTTCAATATTTAATTAACCTGATTTTATTACACTTTTCTCACTGTTATTCAACCACGACTTTCATTTATGTTAAAGTTGTATAACACTTATACTAAATCTTGAAATCTTTGAAATTGTCCCATTTGTAAGTATCAATTCATCATAATCAAATCAACAATCATTACTTTTCTTTCTGTCAAAAATAATGAATCATCATTCTGTCGTTTAGCTCATGACTGAGCATTGTGACTCCCATGATAGCCTCCAACGACTTCTCTCCATCCATCCCTGCCCTCCGCGACTCGAAAGGTAGTTGTTAAGGGTAGTCCAGTTGCATCTCTCACTTGGTCAGACTGACGTATTGGGATTCTTCCTCTTGTGTGTCATTCTTCCACACCTCCAGTAAACACAAACCTCTCCAAACTGTCTCCTTGGCCGTGAACAATGTGCCCAAAGAATTTGAGGACTCGTCGAAGGCATATTGTAGACAATAAATCGATGATTCTCAATTCTTCAAGAATGGAGGCGTTAGTTCGCTTTGCTGTCCATGGAATTCATTACAACCTTCTTCAGCAACATTTCAAACGGATCTATTCTACGTCTCCGCGCTATATGGTATATGAATATTGTGAAGACGAGTTACTTAACTGTGCGTATTTTCATCGTGATGAAAATAATAAATAAGAAGTGAAAATAATTCATCACTAAAACATGAAGACTGATAAAATAGAATATGATTATTTGCCATGCTAGTCATTCAAATCTTTATTTCAGGATTCAAGAGCGTTACCCTTCTTTTACCAACAAAGCTAAACCTGCATAGGCTTTTATGAGAATCATTTATGAATAATAATGGGTCGATAACATACATTTTTTATTCAGAAACAAAGTTAAAGATTTCGATTTCCAGCTCAAATAATATCAATTGAAAATAATGACTACTAGCAAGCTAGACATGGATAATTTGCATTTGGAATCTGATTTTGGAGGTCGATGCTACGAGTATGAAGCCTATGAAAAATAAAACGCACTATTGCATCTGTTGTAGAATTGCTGAGTATCGCTGACAGAATGATAACAATCAACTAAGAAGCTCAGTTCGGAGGTATTTTTTGTTCTTACATCAAAGGGTTTCTTTTAAATCAAACTCTTTGACTTGAAACTTAATACTTACTTTTTTAGAATTTATAATTAGATTGCAAAAAATCTAAACAAAAATGACGATATACTCTTAATATATTTGTAACAAATCAAATTTGGCACAAGATATATTGACGTGTTTGGTCAGACCCAAGCTGTTAATAAATATAATCTATTGAAAGTGATTTATGGAAAAAATATGGAGTGAGAGGTAGATTGGTTACGGACAAATATTTCAATCAGTGATACGGGCATGATAGCTGAGTTGGTAGAAATGTTATCTTGCGAGTAATATGTCTAAGGTTCCTTAGCCTTAGTTGTAAAATATTATAATACATTCACGTTTCCTTTGATAATTTTGTTTCCGTTTATTATTCTCATCTTTTCTATATATAAAAACAAAACATATTTTTCATGTCAAAAGTCATAAATTATTCATACAGATTTTTTTAACTGTTTTTACACAGATTCTAATAATTAACTGTTCAAAAATGAAATACTTTAGCAATTAAATATATATAGGTAAAATATTGTTTTAACTTTTAATACAAATACAATTACTAATTGGTGAGTTTATTTATATGTAGCAATCTCTTCTAACCAACCTGAATGATGTTAAAGAAACATTTAGTGAAAACGAGACTGGTGCCCTTACTAAAAAAATATGGGTACCAACGAGAATCGAACCCGTGACCCTCAGGCTGAAAAACAGTTATGCGAGTTTACTCATGGATGTCCTCATAAACAAATATTTATATATATATATATATATATATATATATATATATATATATATATATATATATATATATATATATATATATATATATATATATATATATATATATATATATATATATATATATATATATATATATATATATATATATATATATATATATATATATATATATATATATATATATATATATATATATATATATATATATATATATATATATATATATATATATATATATATATATATATATATATATATATATATATATATATATATATATATATATATATATATATATATATATATATATATATATATATATATATATATATATATATATATATATATATATATATATATATATATATATATATATATATATATATATATATATATATATATATATATATATATATATATATATATATATATATATATATATATATCATCATCATCATCATCATTGTCAACCAGGGTCGATCCACTGCTGGATGAAGGTCTCCCCAAGTTGACTCCAAACAGTTCGGTCCTTTGCTCGCCGATGCCACGTGATGCTGCCATGCTTCCTGATTTCGTCCATCCAGCGTACCTTCGGTCTTCTTCTAGGCCTCTTTATGCCTCTTGGATACCATTGGATTATTTCGGATGTCCATCGGGAGTCTGACATTCTGGCTACATGTCCGGCCCATTGCCACTTCATTCTTTTGCACACCTTTATAACGTCTTCTACCTTTGTTATATTGCGAATCCAGGTGTTTCGTTTACGGTCTCTTTTAGTATATCCTAACATGCATCTCTCCATGCTCCTTTGTGCGGTCTGGAGCTTTTGCGTGTTCTTTACTGTGAGCGTCCATGTTTCGCAGCCATACGTAAGTACTGGAAGAATGCACTGGTTGTAGACCCTTCGCTTCAAGGTTATTGGGAGATTACTTTTGAAGATGTTGTTCAAACGTCCAAATGAGCTCCACGCCAGTTTGGTCCTTCGTGCTATTTCCTCCGATATGCCACCTACAAAGGAAATAAGTTGGCCTAGATACACATATTCCTGGACAAGTTCTAGCGGTTTTCCATCCACGTTTATTGGTTTTGGGGTAGCAAAGCCGTTCATCATATATTTGGTTTTTGAAATATTCATTTTTAAACCAACTTCCCTGCTGACCTCTGCCAATTCTTGCAGTTGGTGCTGAAGATCATTCGGGTTTTGTGAGAATATAACGATATCGTCTGCAAATCTCAAATGGCTCAGGTATTTTCCATCAATCGCCAGCCCTTTACTTTCCCATTCTAGTTTTTTAAATATGTATTCCAGTGTAGCTGTGAATAATTTTGGGGAAATAGTGTCTCCTTGACGAACTCCTTTACCGATTCGGAAGGTTTCCGAGGATTTGTGGAGATGTATCTTTGCTGTTGCATCCTTATAGATGTTATTGAACAACTGAGTGTATGCTCTATCAATGCCTTGTGTCTTTAGAGCTTCTAGTATAGCAGCTTTTTTGACTGAGTCAAATGCCTTTTCGTAGTCCACAAAGGCTAAGTACAGGGGGAGTTCGTATTCGTCACATCGTTCCATTATTTCTCGCAGCACCTGAATATGATCCATGGTACTGAAACCCTTCCTGAATCCAGCCTGTTCTCGTGGTTGGTTCATGTCAAAAGTATTCGAGAGTCGGTTGGTTAAAATCTTGGTAAAAATTTTGTAAAGGGTAGGTAGCATGCTAATCGGACGGTAGTTCTTAAGATCCTCTTGATCGCCTTTCTTATGGAGAAGTATTATAGTTGCAGATTTCCAATCTTCTGGAATGTCTTTTTCTTGAAGGCACCTGTTGAAAAGTGTTGATAAGATGGTATCCACTTCTCGACCTGTTTCTTTAAGGACATCAATGGACAAACCGTCGGTACCAGTGGCCTTACCGGATTTCATTCCGTTGATTGCGTATCTGATCTCTCCTGGCAAGATCGTTGGGATATTTTCGTCCTTAGTTGTTTCTAGATTCAGATTTGTATCTGGTATAGTTACAGTATCTGTATCGGCATATAGTTCCCTATAAAATTCTTCCGCTCTCTTCAGGATAAGGTCTCGTTGTTTGGTTACAGTATTATCAGACAGTTTAAGTGCAATGATGTGGCGTTTTCCTAAAGACATATTTTGCTTTAGCTTTTTCAGACTTCTTCTATTCTCAATCGTCCTTTGAACCATTTTTGTGTTATATTCGCGGATATCTTTACGAATATTTTTGCGTAGCATTCTATTGATCTCTGAGAAAGATGGTGATGTAGAAGCGGGTTGTGTAGATATCATTTTTCTTCTTTGTTTCATAAGATCTAACGTTTGCTGAGACAATTTTGATTCTTTTTGAGGATGTGAGCCGCCGTAGTTTGTTGCACTCTGTACTATCTGTTCTGCTATTGCTTCTATTGTAATCGGAAGCTGTGGTTCGCTGAGGATTTCAAATCGATTTTTGAGGTCTAGTTGGAATCCATTTTTATTTTTAGCAAGTAGATCGTTGTTTGTTACTATTTTCTCCTTTTTCTTAATCACTTTGAGACGTTCAGTTTTGGTGTTGATCTTTATTTTGGCTCTTACTAGGCGATGATCACTGCCTGTTTTAAAGCTGTTAAGAACAGTGCAGTCTTGGACAGTAAATCTTTTGTTTGACAGGATGAAGTCGATTTCACTTGTGTTACCTGTTGGGCTTTTCCATGTCCATTTCCTAGAGTATTTCTTTTTGAAAAATGAATTCATAACACAAAGTGAATTGCTTTGAGCAAACTCCACAAGCCTGTTTCCTCTGTCATCTCGGGTGCCTATCCCAAATTTTCCCACTGATTCGTCATCTTTGTGAAGACCGCCGATTCTTGCGTTGAAATCTCCGATTACAAATTTGAAGTGGGATGTGTTTGCATCATACATGTTTTGAACTTCCTGGTAGTACTCTTCGATACAATCATTAGAGTAACTTTGTGTAGGGGCATATGTCTGTATTATTTGCATTCGATATCGCTTGTTTATTTCGAAAGTTAGGGACGCCACTCTGTCAGAAGAGCTCTCAGTCGTGATGATGTTATTCATCCATTTCTTGTGGACAATAAATCCCACTCCGCTGGTTCTTCCATCTTCTGTACCTCTGAAATACAGATGGTGTCCATCCTTCAATTCTATGAGATCTTCTCCTTTTCTTCTGACTTCGCTTAGCCCTACGATATCCCAATTGATGTGCTTAAGTTCTTCTTGGAGTTCAGTGATATGGGCCTCACTTGAGAGGGTACGAGTATTGAATGTCGCGATGTTCATTTGGAAGCAGCCGTCACCGATCCTCCGTGTCCGTATCGAAGGCTCCCTTCTAGGACCGCTGCTGTAGCCCTGTCTGGGACGTCTTCCGGAGGGTGTTTTTATATATTGTTTCATCATTCATGGGGGTTTATTGGACAAGAAGTACTTTGGTCTCCCCTTATACCGCGCTGCCCAAGCGTATTGGTATGAGGTTTTATTTCGGGTTTTCCATCCCTATAGCACTCTTGTCAGAGTCTTGTTATGTACAGGTATTTATGTACAGGTTTTCTGTTGGGGTTTTCCTTCCCTTAGCTGGTGTGGTCTGGTTTTTAGGCGCCAGAAACTCGCCTTTCATCCTTCCGCTATCTGCTATGGTCCACATAGTGTGACCACATTGCCCAGGGTTCGCGACGGGGACGCTAACGAATCGGACTAGCCAGTAGTGTTGCTGATAGTATGCAACTAGGCGTTCCACAGCATTTTATAGACTTACACCTTCCAGCATAGTGTAAGTCACTGTGACCCTACTGACAATTCGAACCCTATATATATATATATATATATATATATATATATATATATATATATATATATATATATATATATATATATATATATATATAATATATTTATATATATATATATATATATATATATATATATATATATATATATATATATATATATATATATATATATATATATATATATATATATATATATATATATATATATATATATATATATATATATATATATACTATATATATATATATATATATATATATATATATATATATATATATATATATATATATATATATATATATATATATATATATATATATATATATATATATATATAACAAAACAAGGTTTTGAGGGTTATACTTAAATAAATTCAAACTTAACTAACGAAAATTACCAAAATTCTGACTTTAGCAAAAGTGACATTACGAATAAAAATTTATGTAATGTGTCGAACGTATAAAGTTGAAATGGTATTTTTCAAAGATTATTTGTTGGAAGTAAAATAAAACTTAATGAAGAGTTTAACTTATTCCCTCGAGGTCTAAAAACACCTAAATAGGATAATATAATCGCACACTATGGGAAACGTGAACGATTATAAGAAAAAAATATTTTTATTCTCTGAGTTTTGAAAAAAGTGTGTCCATTTTAAGGTTTTTACATATGCTAGCCCCAAGTGTGGGTATTCAAACCCCTAACGAATCAACACCGATGTCACGTTGGTCAAGTTTGCTTCTTCGTCAGCCTTAAGTCCCAGGATGACTCTTGGCTGTCTACAGGATTTTCTGTTACTATATGTTTCAGCAGAATTCCTTCTCCCGTTATTTGTACATACTCGTATATGGTATACCCAAAGTGCTGCAGTTCTCTGTCACACCATCTAGACATCTCAACTTTAAACTCCCCACTCATTTATGCCATATCGGAACGGAGAACAAAGCGTTATTCGCTGGGTCAGTTTTCGACATGCGATATAAGTGCTCAAGCCAGAGCAGTTGAGCACCTTTTATAACTTTTGCAACACTAGCTTCACCATACAGGGTGTACAACTCTTTGTTATAGCTCTGTCTCTACGCGCTATTGTCAAATTGAATAATTATTAAGTTAGCGAAAACTCGTTTCGTAAAGTTAGAATCCAACCTATCTTTATTCAAGGAATGATATTTTTACGTGGATGTATATGATATACAGGTTGCTTTATATATATGTAGTGCAACTTGTCGGGTTAATTGCCATGTGGCAATCTCTTTCAATAAAAAGTCTATTTAATTTACCTTAAATGAAACTAGACAAAAATACTTGAAAAAAAATCTCGGTGCCAGCCCACAACCTCCAGGCAATGGAATTGAACCCACAATCACTGGATTGGAAGACAGGTATCATATGTTAACAATTAGGGAACGGATATCGTCCAAAAGTCATAATACTCAAAAGGTCATTATTGTACCACTGATAGATAAGTAATACAAGGTGAGATTTGAATCTTGCTACAAAATTATATTTAAATATTTTTTTGTAATTAATATATATTTTTAATTTTTTTATTTTGAAAGAATTGTAATTCATATATTGTTTTTACAACAGGGGATATTTAAACGCAGAATGAATTAGGGTGATTCAGCTGTATTTTGAATTCTCCGATTTTAGTACAACGCACATTTTGATATGCTGGAAGAAGATATATTTATATTACATAATACGGATTGTGGAGGAGTTCTACGAAACATATTATTTCCAAAGAAAGTCCTTGGAACTAAAGTGGGTAGCTCGGACAATGAACAATATTGCCACAGTGGTCCGAAATGATCCGACGATTTCAACCAGGTAATTGACATTGAACATTGGCGTCAATCGGAGGAGTATGTCTCGAATATTGCACAAGGATTTGAATTTATTCATTTACAAAATTTGTCTAAAGCCAAGGGTTTACGCACAGTTGCCTAGAAATTTTGCCAATTTGCCTAGAAATTGGCCGAAAATTGTTAGACATTATGGAGGAAGATCAAAACTTTATTGATTGCTTATTTATGTTAGACGAGGCCCGTTTCAACCTTAAGGGGAATGTTAATAACCAAAACTACGGTATTTGGACTAAGAAAAATCCTCGAAATTTACACTAAGAAAAATTACAATCAGAGTGTATGATGTGCGGTATCGGCTAAGTGCTTTCTTAATCCATATTTTTTTAACGAAATGGTGCAACCATTATTACTGGATCTTGTAGTCAAGAATCCTCTCGCCAATCCAACATCAGTTCAGTAGAAAGTGAAGCTATGCCGTGGAGTTTTTTTTTTAAGTAAGTGAGTAATTTGCACATCAGCAAACTCATCGACCAATGTACTGGATCCAATAGCACCCCGAAGTGAGACAATCAGAGCACACCAGCATGTTGTTTTTTTTTTTCAACTTTTGAAAGAATCGATATGACTGAAGTCATAAGTATCCTAATAGCCCCAAATACTCCGCGGAAAATTGCCTGTGTCATTTGAGGGGAGTAGCATAGCGCAGGATTTGAACCGGCGGCCTTCAGCAAGGAAAACCTTCAGTATGTTACCGTGCAGCCATGCACCTCAAGTACAACCATAAAATTAAATGCTAAGCGTTATTTAGGGTGGAGCAATTCTTCCTGGAATTGCACCAACGAAGGATTGCATTGATAAGTCAAAAGAGACAGCATCACTCGCAAAAAAATAATATATTTGGTATCGTTTGAACGATATTTTCACCTTTATTTGAGTACAGAGAGTAAAATGGATAAAAGTGAAATATCAATATTAAATATCATCATTGTCATTTTTACTTAACTTTTTTTCACGAGGCTACACAAAAATTTAAGCGTCAAAATTACAACCTATCAAGATAAAAAAACTCCTTATAGTAAAACTTAATAAATGCATCAAATGAGACTTAGCACGATGGGTAGACTGTTATAATCCATGATGTTAACCTTTCCCTTCTTGTGCTAAAAAAATCCGCCTGTTCCGTTGCTGTGCATTCAATGCACATGTAAAAATGAGCGATTTTAAATCGGAAAAATATAAAATGAGCAATTTAAAATCAGAAAAGTAAGAATATTCATAGCCAATCGCTTAAATTAATTAAATTTGAAGTCAAAAGTGGTAATAATTTAAATTTAATTGCTGAAAATATGAAAAAAAACATCGGAAGACGTTCACAAAACGGGCAAAGCGACCACGTCGAACGAAATCCCGCTGGCTACTGAGCGAGAGAAGCGAGCGAACTGAGATTCTATTTCTTGCGTTCCCATATACTGAGGTAGAGTGAGAGTGAGACGGGAATAGCGTCGTTTCCTCACCCATAGTGTTTTTTTAGAATGAATATACCTACGTCACACACTGGCACACGTTTGATTTTATTAGTGAATTTTTTCCCGATTTTCACAAAAATATCTCTGATGTGACCGATAAGTGCTAATTTTTACTAATATTATTTTTTTCATTCAATGCGTAAATGTATTACGGAGAAATACCTAAAATATTAACCCAGTATTTATTATATTTATAGAGATATTAAAGTTTTTAGAAGGAATGGGTACTAGTTACACATCATAGAACAGGAAGGGTTAACGTAAAGATATACGTTATAAAAAAGCGTCTATTGACAATATTTTAATGGTGTGTCCTCGGCATGCCGAAAACCCATAAGGAGGAAATTTATCAAAGTAATACATACTCCCACGCATTCCTTCGACATATACAAAGTAATTCATAATTATTCCAAGCACATCTAGCTAATTAATTTTTGTTTTGATTATCCTCTCCTCTCTCACGATCGGGAACAACATAACTATGTATATAAACCACGAAATCATAATAAGAAAGGGTCATTCTATTTTGTCATCTCAATACAATCGATCCCTTATTATTTTACTTGAATCAGAGAGACCTCCGGCATCAAGGGTTTAATCTGTTACACATAGAGAAGAAACTAACACCGTTTACAATCGCCCACTATTGTACCTGAAGCAAAGCTGATACCATTGACAAGGGATAACAGGATGATGAAAGTTAAATGGAAGGTATAACATGATAGCTGTGATTCGACAATAGAGACAATTTAAAGTTTATAAATAACAAATAGTAATAAATAATAATTTAACTAATAAAATGCATCCAGAATATGACAAGTTTAATGCAATAATTTAATACGTCTTTAATCATAATTTGCATGTTAATATATGAATTAATTATATTTCTGTGAATCTTTCTGTAGAAGTATTACTTACTGCGATCAAGTAAGGGGGAAAATTGACTATGAAGGTAATCTTTAAGGAATTTTGTAAGAATTGTCAGTTACTCAAATGTATGGAAAATATTATTCCGAAGTTATTGAAAAGAGAAAATATAAATGCTTTTACAAGCCTTCTTTACTTTTTATTTGCGTTAAAATAAATGATACGCTGTAAATTAATGACTGAAGGGATTTTAGATGCCATAAAAAGCTATTTATATCAAAGTTATCTCTATAGTATTGTATTTTTTAATAGTTCTCTAAATTCATTGAATCGATTTCGTATTCCATTTTGTTTATAACTTTAACTTATTAATTTTTAGTTTAAATATTTTTAGTAGACAGTTAAATATTCTTCATCTGGCGGGCTTATTATTATACAGTTTTTTTTCTATCCAACCAGCTCATCTTCAGAATTCGAGTTAGTTTTACAACTCTCGCACCGGAATATATCCTGCAATCTCGAACTTTCCAAAGAAATTAGTAAGTCAATCATTTGCAGTAACTTCGGACAGTTAACCAATGCACTATTTTGAAAAGCAGGATCAAATCAAACATCACTCTACGATTGGAAAGCCGCATCAAGTTCAGATTTGATAACATTTTAGTTTATATCATCATTTAACCGAACTTAAACCTTATGTGATGTAAACATCTGTGCTGCACCCTATCCAAACCTTTCGAGTGAACTGCATAATAAGGAGTCCAGATACTGGAGTTGTATTAATGTACTTGTTACCAAAGTACAATAGAAAATCTTGGTTTCGTATACTGCTTTGAATTCCTTCGAATGTCGTATTAAGAAGCCTAAAATTATCAAACAATTAGCGGTAATCTTTTCAACGTGGGCTGAAAAATATAGGAAATAGTCGAAAAACAATTCCAGATCTTGCATGAAGCAAATACTATCCGACATTTCAGAATTTATGCTGTAATCAAATGTTATTGGTTTTTTATTACAAAGAAGCTTATTTCATGACATTTTTTCGTATTGAGATTTAATTTATTCATCAGACACCACTTGTATAATTTGTTTACACCCGCTTGGATCCTATAACAATCCCTCACACCTTCAGCCCCACAAAATATCTTGATGTCATCCGCAAGGATCAAGTATTCCAATACTTCAAAACACGCAGATATGTCATTAATGAATAGTCTTAATAACGCTGGTCCCAAATGCGACCTCTGGGGCAAGCTACTCGTCGAATTGAATTCCCCAGAAAACACTCCATTAATATTTACACCGATGTTTCTCCCAGACAGGTGAAACTCACACCAACTCAGCAGTTCCCCTCGATTCCTAGTTTGGGTAACATGGAAAGCAAAATTTTATAGGTAAACCTTCTCAAAGGCTTTACTGAAGTCCGTATATATAGCGTCCATCTGGATGCCAGAATTCAAAACTTCGGCAATATAGTTTGAATATAACACTCACTTCTTTAAAGTCGATTTCTGCGGAAAGGATCTATGCTGATTAGGCACATTATGGTGATGCAAATTAACAAAAAGCATATCCAATACGAGAATCTCTAAGAATTTCGCTACAAATGAGAGCAAACAGATCGGATGATAGTTTATTATATCCTGGTTATCCTTGTGTATTGGCTTGAGGAATATTTTTTTCCACGTTTTCGGAAACACTCCGAGTGAGAGAGACTTATTGTAGAGTTTTACCAATTGGTCGCCAATAACATGGCGCAGTTTAAAAAATATATTTTCGCAAGTAGTCACCGCGACATTTAGTGGTGATGGATTTACTCCTCGTTCTTAGGTTTTTGAAAAAAATGCAAGTATTTTAGGTTCTCGATTGTTTATATTCAATATGGGCTTTTTTTATACTCGGTCTGTTAACCTTTCCCTTCCTGTGCTAAAAAAATCCACGCGTTCCGGTTCTGTGTATTCAATACAATCAATACAAATGTAAAAATGAGCGATTTAAAATAAGAATATTCATAGCAAATCGCTTAAATTAATTAAATTTGAAGTCAAAAGTAATAATAATAATTTAAATTTAATTCCTGAAAACATAGAAAAAAACATCGGCCGACGTTCACAAAGCGGGCAAAGCGACCACCTCGAACGAAAGCCTGCGAGCTACTGAGGCGAGAGAAGCGAGTGAACTGAGATTCTATTTCTTGCGTTCCCATATACCGAAGTAGAGTGAGAGTACCTACGTCACACACTGGCACACGTTTGATTGCATTGGTGAACTTATTCCCGATTTTCACAAAATATCTCTGATGTGGCCGATAAGTGCTAATTATGAGTATTATTATTATAATATTATTTTTTTCATTCAATGCGTAAATGTATTACGGAGGATTACCTAAAATCTGAACCCAGTATTTGTTATATGCATAGCTACTATATATTAAAGTTTTTAGAAGTAATGTGTACTAGTTACACATCACTGGACAGAAAGGATGAACTTAGTCCATTTCAACCGTATGGTTTATACTCTGGAAGCCAGACGATCGTAGTGTAAGACACCCCCCAAAAAGCATATTATCCTTTAAACACAATTTCGT
>CATKWJ010000623.1:0-48038 GCA_949825065.1 Odontocerum albicorne | reverse complement strand
GACATTCAGTATGTATGTGTCACTATTCTTTTCTCTGTTTTTATCTATATAGTATTTTCATCCTCTGATGACGAATATGGTTCTAAAATTCTCATTCTTTTTCGATTTTTGTTGAAATCATTACTTGTTACTAATTCGTCTTCACTCTCTGAATTAAACGGTCTTGTTGTTTTATTCTTTCCCGTGGGCTTAATCATTTCTATAATTTTATATTTAAATGTTATTGTAATTGCTTTATATTTTAAGCTTAAATTCAATTGTAAAATTGATTAGATATAGGTACTGATTATTCTACTAATGCAAATTTGAAAAAGTTAGGTTAACTTTTGAAATATGAATTAATAATGAAAGTTTTTCATCAAATATAATTCTTAAGTCTTTTATTTTTTAAACTTAATATAATCTTAACAACTTACCACAATCACTCAAGTAAATTTTATGACAATATAACTATTTTTTATTATTTTTTATAAAGTTTTATTTTAACGTCGTAAAAAACGCATCGCACTGAAAATATAAAATGGCCGACCAACCTTGTATTCGGTTCGTGTCTAGAATAAATATGAATATTATTATTTTTCCGATTTTAAATAGCTCATTTTTACATGTGTATTGAAAAACAGCACCGGAACGCGTGGATTTTTTTGGTACAGGAAGGGAAAGGTTATTCAAGATTTTTATGCTACCCAAGTATTTTAAATAAAAAGTAGTACCGGTCATAATTTTAAGCTTCTTCTGGACGAAGTACATTTTTTACTGCGTTACTTGAACATTACTGCATTTTTTTAAATTTGTTATTGTTCAGAAAAAAAATAATACCTATTAAACCAACTTTTATGTAATTTTTAAGCTATCGTTTTGTGTTGGATGAAAAATAAAAATCCCAATATGGAAATTTGAATATTCAAATTATAATGAAAATTGTTTTTTAAAAGCATTTTCCATATACTGACAACATTAACCTCATCGGCCTCGTAAGAAAAACAAACAAATCCCACGTTTGCACGAAGTGTTCCGATTCATCAATCGAGAATGTTCGCAAACCACCCGGTGTAGGCTATCTCTTTTGCAGACTTTATTGCTATCTCAAATAGCCGGCACGCCGGTTTGATGTTTCATCTACTGTCTGCAAATTTTTAGTGACATTTGCATCTGTCTGGTGTAGATTTTATTGATAATTCCGAACTATTGGTGTACTATTTGTGTACCAAATAGTTCGGTGCATTATTTCTCTTAGTTTTTTCTAAAATTTATCGTCTTTATAAGTCGTTTCGTGGATTCTTTCTTAACGCGCGCGAGCTCTACGATCGAAGGATGGCTTCATCTTCTAAGTAAGTACAATAAAAAATATCTATTTAATTAGTTATACCTTATGATATCAACTACTTCTAGTATTTTGATTGCCCAATAATGTAAAATACTTTACAGTAATCTTGTAATAATTGTTTGTTTCCTTCTCTTATTTTAAACCTTTCTTCTTCGCCTCTTTAATTTCTTTTGGAAGTAAATACTATTAATTTTACGCTTTATTTATTTTATTGTTCAGTGTTTCGTCAAAATATTACTTATTGAAAATTGTATATGGTTATTTTTTCACCTTTTTTTCGTTTTGATTGAAAACCATTTTGTTATCAAAACCTTTATTGAAACAAAATTGTTTATATAACTTGTTTTACATTATATTTTTCACCGCTAAAAATAACAAAGAAATATTTAACATCATGAAAATCGCAATTTTATAACAAAGGCGAACAAAGAAACTTTCTGTGCTTAACATTTTTATCTGTAAGTAAATTAATTTTCATCTATCTCCATTTTTTTCGTTTCTGCCACAAATTGGTAAATGCAAAAATTCTAAAAAATATTTTTTTGTAATTATAACTGGTAAAAATTTGAAAATGATACTTTAACTGGACTATTTTTACACAATCAAAAATAATGAAAGTGCTCAGATCACTTTTAAATTAAAATATCTCAGAAACAGTAACATGTTATATAGTTACAAATTTGTGCCAGAAACCCAATGATATCTTATTTTCATACAACCTCTAGAAAAACCTTTCTTGATAAATTAGAATGTAATTTCTTTTAATAAGCTTTATTCACTTATATCTCTATTTTCAGAGTTTTTGTAATATGTATACTTAAAAATATTTTTATAAACATTACTTTTAAATTGCATTTTGTCAACAAAAAGAGTTTTTAGTTGAAAAAAATGTCTATATTTTTATTTTAGGAACCTTTCTCTATACTTTGCGTATTATTTTTATCTCCACTAAGGATAATCATGTTAATGTTTTGAGGACCATATCCCTATCGTTAAACGAGGTTTAACTGTATTTTGTTTCATAAATCTTTCACAACTCATTCTCTCAATGTGGCCAAACCGTCTACAGATTCATTTTTTCATTCTACAAGTACTTATAACACCCATCTCTAACAAACAGTTATCCTTTATGTGATCATTTCTTACTCCATCAAACATTGTAAAACTAGATGTTCTATGTTAGGCGCGCGTTCAATACAATACCAGGCTACGGTTCCATACATCAATGTTGGCAGTAAAACACCAATGTGCACAATCATTGTTGTAGATTTTGCGACAGATTTATTGGAAAAAACAATACTAAGTGGCGCACTTACCACCATCACCTTGGTACAGAACCCGGCGGTAAGTAATACACATCGGGCTTAAAAATGAGACTGTCGGCCATAATCGGCTAACTTCGGCTTTGTAGAGCGTCGTCTGTCATTCATATACGTTTTCCGTCTCGATTTGTCAGTCGCTGTCAAGCGTTCTAGGGACAGAGATGACGCTCTACAAAGCCGAAGTTAGCTGATTATGGCCGACAGTCTCTTTCTTAAGTCCAATGTGTATTACTTACCGCCGGGTACTGCACTTGCAACAACACACCTTTCAACATCTTTGTCTATCTCACCCTCTCTCGAAAATATGCTCCCTTAAAAGCAAATTTCTTCAACTTCAACTAATCTTTCATTTTCCATCCATACATTTCAATTATTCATGGAATCACATTTTTTAACCATGACTATTAACTTATTTACATTCATTCTCAAATAATTTTGCAAGCATTCTTTCAACCAAAATTGTTACATCATCTTAATTTTCTACCCCTCTCACCATATCGTCTGCAAACACACCGTTGACAACCAAATCTGACATTTTCACACCTCTCATTTCGTTCTTCTCATTTACAAATGAGTCAATATAAACATTGAAGAGCTGTGCAAACATTACACATTCTTGTTTGACACCTTTTTTTATAAAACCATTCTTTTAACCCTCTCACATATCTGCTATACTTTCCTCATACATGGATGTGATCGATTTAAGTTTTCCACCAACTTCAATTCTTTCAAAGTATCCCTGTTCAATTAATCATGTGCTTTTTCAAGATCCATAAATTCATAGAATATATTTTTATTTTTATTCAAGCATTTTTCATTATACACCCTCATTCTCTTAAAAAAGCATCTTGCTTATCCTATAACATATACTCACTTTTGAGTTATCTTATGCCTGCATTCAATAAACACTTCCATAAAATTTTCCCATCACATTCAAAAGATGCGATAATTACCGCACTCCATCTTGGACTCTTTTTCTTTGCATAAGAGAACTAATACCGCCCTTCTTCAGTCTTTGAGCTTTTACTCTATTTTTACTACCATATGAGACATATTCAGGGGCTATCTGATCAAACCTTGCGGCTTTTCCTTTTTCCATGTGGTTCAAGCTGTTTTTATCTATAGTATTTTAAATTGCACAAGGTCAATTCAACATCTCACGTAGACATTTTTCAAACCCTCTATTAGCACTTTCATACACATCTTCAAAATATTCCTTCTGTCCGTTTTTCACACTTTCCACATCTGTAATACTACCAGCATTGTGGCCCTTTATTCCGTTCACCCCCCATTTTTCTATTCATTTTACTAACTTTTTTCCAGAACAGTTTTGTTGTGCATTGATATTCATTTTCTCAACATCTGCTTTCATGAATTTCTTCTTCTTTTTGCAACGAGTTCTTTCGTTCTATTTTTGCATTCCTTGTATTGTAATTCTCTAAGACATTCTCTAATTCACAGTTCTCTTAGATCTTCCTTTCACAAACTCTATCAGAGTATATTTCTTTTCGTTTACACTCTCCTTAACCTCTTTGTCTCATCATCCATCTTATTACCACAACTTTTCTTCACACCACCAACTCCCTTAGCAGATGAATACAAAATTACCTTCACATATTCTCATTTTTTTTCTGTACTCAAATCTAACCTCATGTGATTTATTTTTTGTCACAATTCTTCAAAACTCGACAGAATCTATTTGACTATATAAATTTGTCAGTGTATTTATTTGAAATATTGTATTGTATTACACTTTTTTTGTATTGAGTACAACCTGGCGGGCTTATTGCCGTGTAGCAATGTCTTCCAGCCACCCAGAAATATGTTAAAGAGATTAGTGGAAATCAGACTGGAATCCTTTTTTTTAATCTGGGTTCCAACGTGGATCAAACCCACAACCACTAGGTTGGGAGACAAGCGTCTTACCAACTAAGCCACGGAGGTCGTCTAATAATATTACCATGACAAATAATTTAATTAAATGGAGACAAAATAAAGTCTTTAATAATCAATAATAGAATATAATCTGTCAGTATGTAAAATTTATTAAGTTTTTAAAAATAATTACTTCACTTTGTAGTTACAGTATATGCATATATTTTAAACAGCAGGGGTCGGCAAACTTTTTTCGCTAAGGGCCAGATCGTAAACATTTTAGGCTCTGCGGGCCAGGAAGCAAACTCGAGGATATTTATATAGGCTACTTGCATAGCAAAAAAACAGGTTTTACTTTTTTTTACTAGGCGGTGGTAATATTTATACACATTTTGCTGACACACTAAAAAACTAATGAAACATTTACATTTATTAATTAAGGTAATATAGAAACAGGTGAAGTTTTCGTGTTATTGAACAACAAATGTTACATAATAAAAAGCTCTACTAATGAGATGAATCTAATTGCTTTGTCTGAGATAACATTTCATCAAACTGGGGTTCGAAGTTAGTACTCCGAAGTTAGTATGAGTACTTTAGCAGATGACCATTTACAATTAAAATTGATTGCCGATGGTCATCTGCTAATGCTGACCTGTATTGGGAGTTTACGTACTTCATTTTTGAACATTTACATCTTTTTTGTGATAACGAATATTTTTTTAAATAAAATTTTTGTTCAAGACAAAATAATTTTATTTAATTAAAGTATTACAATAAACTTAAACTAACTATGTACTAAATAAAACCGCGGGCTGGATTAAAATAGGCATCGGGCCGAATTCGGCCCACGGGCCGTAGTTTCCTGACCCCTTTACTACACGAAACACATTTCACCAATACTTGTTAGTGAAATACAAATTGTCTTTAGTGAATTATTTGCAAAGCCTGTATTGGAAAAACTTTTATAAGTTTCAAAATACGAAATAGAGAACATTTAAGATGTCTAGAAAATAATGATTTCTGAGAGTTTGCAAACCATTTGATTCAATCAGATCAGCTTGTAGATGGTTCACACAGGGTCTAAAGGGTAACAGCTTGATAACTTTGAAATATTAAAAATTATGAGTAAAAATTTGAAGTTATAAATAATGAATAATCAAATAGAATATCAAAACAGTCCCGTTCTCAATATTTTTCTTTATATTGAAAATGAAAAATAAAAAATTGTGTTTATCCCCTTCATTCCGCAAATGTATTGGTCTCCCCTGACGGATACGTCCGATACAGTATTATTTTGAGGTTGTTTTCTGTATACACATTCATATAATCACGTCGTGTTCCTTGCGGGGTAGTCAGAGAGAATAGACTTTCGCCTCTGCACATATATGCGTTTTGTCAAGCACAATATGTTTAGCGCACGTTTCTCCACAGCATTATTTTTAGATTTAGACTTATTCTGCCAAGTCTGTTTCACTTCTATACATCAAGGTTGGCACCAATGCACTATTATGTATTGTCAGATTTGTTGCTTAGATATAACACAGTGGTTGTATATTACATTAAGTGCTCCGTTTACGTTGTTCCCTGTCGCCACCCTTCATGTTTTACTCAACTTGTTTATCACACCTAAACATACTGCCCAATAGCAGAACTCATCAACCTATTCCAGTCTCTCTGAGTTACATACATCACACAAACTTTTTACCACACCTCTTTCTATAACTGTTACACCTTTAATTAGGTATCTCTCATATAGCTAGATTAAAAAATGTATGTTACATATAATAAAGAGCGATGAATGCTATCCATATACTGAAGGATAGATTTACAATATTGTAACTTCGTATCTCGACACACATCCATAGCCTCTTTTACATCCATACACCTCATACAACTACGATTTCTCTGACTTTCTTTGTTTTCTTCTTTCACAATATCATTCACTTGATCCAACCATACTCACATGGCTTTCACTCACATTTGCACAATATTTAATATTTCTTTTGTTAGTCTTTCTTCCCTCATTCGTTTGACATTCCCAAACCATCTCAAGAGTGCTTTTCATCTTACTCAACATATTGAGTTCACATTCATCCTTTAAAATCTATTGATCAATAATTCAGATTGTATATTGCAAATTATATAAATATTGCAAAATTGGATTTCTGTAACGATCAGAAAGATGTTAAAAAAGGACATTAATTTTTAATGCCAGCATCCTTTTTAAAAGAAAAATTTAATTTTAATTAATTTTATACAATAAAAACCGAAACAAAAGAAAGCAAAATTCAAAGGAAAACGGCATACAAACAAACTTCAAAACATGTCATATAACGAAAATGAAAATCAACGCGAAAATGGAAAAAAACATCAAAACTTGAACACGTAATCAAAACAGAAAAACATTTATATAAGAATAAGAAAAACATTTATATAAGAAACAGAAAAAAATATGACACAAGCATATCAAAAATTAAAATAACAATTGCGTTAATTAAAAACTCATTCGTAATCAATTCATGATTAATTTAAAATGATTATATGTTATACGAGGCGTATCCAGAAAGTAAGTGTACTGAAGCTCTCACGACCGGATGGATTTTATTTTCGACATGTTGGCTACACTTCCGTGTAGCCTGACCCTTCTCCTCCGCAATGAGACCGGTTTGAGGTCAGTAAATTGAGAAATGTCGACGCGACAACACGTTTTGTGAAAAATGTCAACCCAATCTCCCGCCAAGTGCAAAATTTTGTAAAAAGGCAAGAGTTTTTGAGGCGCTGCAAACTCCATGGAGATGAATTTCTCCGCTCCATCGTTACTGGAGATGAAACTTGGGTTGCACACTACACGTCTGAAACCAAAAGGCAGTTTCAACAGTGGCGTCACATCTCTTCACCCTCCGCCTAAAAGTTCAAAACCACAATTTCAGCCAAGAAAATCACGGCATCCGTGTTTTGGGACTGTCAAGGCATAATTTTAATTGAATATATGCCTCAAGGGAAACCATCAACTCTGCAAGATACTGTGAGACCCTAAAAAAATTATGGAGGGTGATTCAGAACAAGAGGAGAGGCATGCTGACAAAGGGAGTCTGCCTGCTGCATGACAATGCCAGACCACACACGGCCAACGCCACGAGGGAACTGCTCGCCTCGTTTAAATGGGATGTCCTGAACCATCCCGCGCATTCTCCTGACCTAGCACCTTCAGATTACTATCTCTTTACCTCCCTGAAGCTGCACATGGGTGGAAAAAGGTTTTCAACCGACGAGGAGCTAAAGGAGGAGGTGGAGAAGTTGACGGAGGGGTTGGCGGGAAACTACTTCGAAGAAGGCATCAAAAAGAGATACCCCGCTTCACCACCTGCATTGAGAGGAATGGCGACTATGTCGAAAAATAACTTACATATGTACTACGGTAACCACGTAATTTTTTTGTTTAAATAAAAAAAATTGTAGCCTACAAAAATTCAGTACACTTAGTTTCTGGATATGCCTCGTACATTCTTTTTCTTCAAAGTTTCTCTCCTTTTTGGAGGTTCGTAATCATCATGACTATCTTGACCCTTGAGACAGCAGCTCTAACCATGATGTGGTATCACAATCATACCATTCCCGTAAGTTCTTCAACCAGGAGATTCATCTTCTTCCCACACTTCTGCTCAGTTGAAGCATTTCATATTTTTTCTCCTCACATGATATGTCCAAAGTAGGCTAACTTTCTTCTTTTGATTGGGGATAATACTTTTCTGTCTTTAATCATTTGTTTCAAGATGTCACCATTACGGACTTGATCAGCCCATGAGACTCTTAGCATTCATCAAAAGCACCACATTTCAACTTCTAGTTTCTTTGTGGTAGTCTGAGCTAGTGTGCATGCTTCAACACCATAGAAAAGTATAGAGAATATGTAAAAATGCAAAATTCGCATATGCAATTTGAGATTAAAATCCTTGTTGGAGAGGAGATCCTGTATTTTAATGGAGCAGATTTGTACCATCTTTATTCTTACTTTGATCTCTCGAGACCTTGAGACTACTAGTCTCATTGGTCATTCAGCCAGTATCCCAGATATTTATATTATTAGACTCGCTCAACAATTTCATTATTTATATCAAGAGGTATCCTTGTATATACTTTCTTTTTAATGACAATCATGAACTTTGTCTTTCATATGTTTAAATTTTCAAGCCTCTTAGGTTAAAAAAATAAGAAACATATATGGAGCAAGAAAAGTGTTTGGGTCAAGTGAGTAATATTTTGAAAAAAGGAAATGTAAAAAGTCCGAGAAATTGTAGGAGTTGTATGAGGTGTATGGATGTAGAAGAGGCGGAGGATGTCCTCTGCCTACCTAACAGGCAAATGGTGTATATATAGAGCAGTCGTAAGAATAGAAATCACATTTAAATAAAATACAAATTAGTGCTATAGGTAGGAATCAAATAATCAGAATGAATATTAGAAAGTTGAAAGTTATACGAGGGTGGTCCGATAAGTACTTAGCCTACAAAAGAATAACAAAAATTTTGGAAAAGTGGCGATTTATTTCTCAACATAATCTCCTTTGAGTTCGATACACTTGACCCAGCGATGCTCCAACTTCTTTAACCCGTCTGAAAAATACGTTTTCTGGAGGTCTGCAAAGTAGGCCTCCGTGGCGGCGATAACCTCCTCATTCGACTCAAATTTCTGCCCGGCGAGTGACTTTTTCAAATTTGGAAACAAAAAGAAGTCGCACGGGGCCAAATCCGGAGAATACGGTGGATGGGGCAGCAGTTCGTAGCCTAATTCTACCAATTTGGCCGTGGCGACGGCGGAGGTGTGAGCCGGTGCGTTGTCATGATGGAAGAGCACTTTTTTTTTCGACAAATGGGGCCGTTTTTTCTGCAATTCGGCGTCGAATCGGCCCAATAATTCGGCATAGTAGAGCCCTGTGACCGTTTTGCCCTTCTCCAGGAAGTCGATGTAGATCACACCTTTTGAATCCCAGAAAACGGTGGCCATCACCTTTACGGCCGTTAGGACAGTCTTCGCCTTCTTCGGAGCACGTTCGCCGGGTGAAGTCCACTGTTTCGACTGTTCCTCGGTCTCGGGTGTGTACCGGTGTATCCATGTTTCGTCGACGGTCACAAAACGACGCAGAAACTCCTTCGGATTGCGCTTAAACATCGTCAAACACTGCTCTGAAGTGGTCTCACGGTTGCGCTTGTTGTCCAGAGTGAGCAAACGCGGCACCCATCGCGCCGACAGCTTTCTCATGCCCAATACCTCATGCAGGATATGACCCACGTGGTCTTTTGAGATACCTACTGTCTCAGCTATCTCGCGCACCTTCAAGTACTTATCGGACCGCCCTCGTAGTTATTGAGAGAGGAAGTAAAAGTTGAGATGGGTCAGTTACGTAGATAGAATGAATGAGGAAAGATTTACAAAAATAATCTATACAAGTAGTATAGAAGAAACCAAATTAATCAAATTTTAAAGAGGGTAGAGGGAAAAGCCATTATAATAGTAGAGTATGCATGACGAGGTGTAGGAACAGAAATGTTGGCAAATTGTGTGCCAGTGCCAGATTGAATGGGTGGAGAGGACTCATCAAAGGCTATCACGGTAGTCACGATGCTCAGTCATGCATTACACAACTTAATAAAGATTTAATAAAGCCACAATACTTGACTTTTTTTCATTACAAATATCTTTATGCTTTTCCATTTTAAACTGTTCACAAGCAGAAGTTGTATGATATTTCGTTTTTTTTTTCAGTTTTGGGATCACTCTCAAAAATAAAAACTTTCAAACAATGTACAAACAACACTCTTTTATCAAAATCTTTAACCGCACTAGTTAAAATCACACTAATAAATGAAGTACAAATTTTATAATGCTCTAAGAGTTTACGTCTACCTGGCTTAATATGGCGACAATTCCTAGAAAAAGGGTCTGAAGTAGACAAGGGGGGGGTAGCAACAACGATTACCAATATTGTAAGGCTTGTTAACCCAGCCACATAATATAATAACAATTCCAAGAAAATAAACATTAAAAACTAATAATAATTATGCCTTAACACTAATTATAGTAATTAATCTAGGTGGCCCTAATTCAATGAGACGGTACTGTATATATATCTGTACCCTAGAGGATAAACCACGGAAGTCACTTTGCACCCTAGCGGATAAACGTCATATGCGTCATACATGAATTGTATGATGCAACGTCGTTTATACTCTGGAGTAAAATGTGACTCCCGTGGTTTATCCTCTAGGGTACAGATATATAACACATTGATCAATTTGTTATTAGAGGCACCATGTGTTGGGACAAACCAACAGATGGCGCCTCTAATAACAAACCCATACCATTCTCAGTAAGTACCAACCTTTAGAGGTTACGTGTCAAACTTTCATGACATTCCGACGTTGTGTCATTGAGTTACAGTGGTTTTAGTGACGCTACTTTTGCTATTTTCGAAACAATGGAAAAAACCGAATTTCGTGTGTTGATAAAACATTGCTTTTTAATGGGAAAAAATAACGTTCAAACTCAGCGATGGATTGAAAAGTGTTGTCCGGGCTCTGCTCCATCGAAAACAACCATTTGTCAGTGGTATGCTGATTTCAAACGCGATCGTACAGACACAAATGATGCTGAACGCTCTGGTCGTCCAAATGAGGCTGTTACACCAGAAAATATAAAAAAAACCCCTCAAAATCATGATGGAAAATCGCAAAGTAAAGTTGCGTGAGATAGCTGACATCCTGAAGATATCATTTGGTAGTGTTTACACTATTTTGCATGAACATTTGGTCATGAAAAAGCTTTTTTCGAAATGGGTGCTATGTTTGCTCACAATGGAACAGAAACAACAACGCATCGATGATTCTGAGCGCTGTTTGGCACTGTTTACATGAAATGAACAGGAGTTTTTGCGTCGGTATGTGACCATAGATGAAACTTGGATCCACCATTATACTCCGGAATCAAATCGGCAGTCAGCTAAGTAGAGAGCAGCCGGTGAAAATCGTCCGAAGCGACCAAAAACTCAACAGTCAGCCGGGAAGGTTATGGCCTCCATATTTTGGGATGGGCATGGTATAATATTCATCGATCACTTTGAAAAGGGAAATACCATCAATAGCGAATATTACATAGCGTTATTGAAGCGTTTAAAGGTAGAAATTGCAGAAAAACGGCCCCATATGAAGAAGAAAAAAGTTCTCTTTCATCAGGACAATGCAACGTGTCACAAGTCGATGGTAACGATGGCCAAATTGCACGAGTTGAACTTCGAATTGCTTCCGCACCCACCGTATTCTCCAGATTTGGCCCCCAGCGACTATTGGCTGTTCGCAGACCTCAAAAAGATGCTCCAGGTAAAGAGATATGGTTCCAATGAAGAAGTGATTGCCGAAACTAACGCCTATTTTGAAACCAAAGATAAATTGTTCTACACAGCTGGCATAGAAAAGTTAGGAAAGCGTTGGAATGAATGTATTGCTCTTGAAGGAGACTATGTTGATGAATAAAGAAGAATTTTGGCAAACAAATGTTGTTTTAGTAGTTAGTCCCGGGACTTATTGATCGATGTGTTACATATATAGATTTATTGTTATCATGGTTGTAAAAGTTTGTAAATATCTGTGTGTGCACAGAGAAGAATACATGAGGTGACAAGTATGATGGAATATGCAATTAAGTTATTAGAAATGAATGTGAACTTAATATGTGTTAAGTAAAATGAAGAAGAGCACTCTGAGATGATATAGGCATTTGGAACAGATGAATGAAGAAAGACTAACAAAATAAATGTACAGTGCAAATGTGAGTGGAAGGTGTGGTAGAGGAAGACCAAGAAAAATACAGTTGGATCAAGTGAAATGATATTTTGAAAACTGGAATTGTTAATCATAGGAGTTGTACGAAAAGGTGTATGGATGTAGAAAAATTTCGAAAGATATGTGTTGCAATGTGAGAGTCTGGTGCTCTGTCTTATTAGCCTCCTCCGACAGGGAAGCGGCGTGATAGAATGTATAGGCATATGTTTTTATTTATTTTTTGGTCACATGTGGCCATTTTCAATGAATAAATTGATTGTTTGCTGTTAATATTATTTATTACCTTAATAAATATTACCAAATAATCACATGTCGATTAATATGTATATAATCTGTAACAAGCAAATTGTAAATGAAGAAAGGAGCTGTAAGATAGATGAAATGGATATTTTAAGTAAGATAAAGAAAGGAAATTTAATATGGTTTGGATATATGGAGAGAATGAATGATAAAGTAATGTGCATGGAAGAGGACTGAGGAATATGTGGCTGGATCAAATAGACCAGATTTTGAAAGAAGTTAAAGTGAGAAGTATGAATAATAGAAGATTGTACATGATGAGATGTATGAATGTGCAGAGGTAAAATTTGTGTTTGGTTAAAACAGTTTGGAGATCAGTTCTCTCTGCCTACTCCGCGAAGGACACAGTGTATTTTTTGAATTGCAGTGTTTATTGTTATGAAAAAGTGCATATTAATCCGAGTTAATTCTAATAACAAAATTTACCACTACCATTATAATAGAGATAAGAGAAGAATAATTTATGTAGAATAGTTGAACTAATGAAAAATATCCAGAATTACAATGTGTGCTTAACAAATTCAAGGTTACTAACTGTTTGCTATAGGTCGGTGTTTGGGCGTGTGCAATATCTTCTTATCAAGTAAAATAAAATAAATATCAATGCCTTAATGGATCAGCAATGTTAACAGTACATAGGGTTTTTGCACTCCTCCCAACTGTCTCCAATCCATAGTTCAATTGAACAGTAACCAAATTAGTAACATCATTTTTTTACTATCCATACAACATTTAAAATTTACATTATTACAATGGAAAGCAAGTTATAGAGTAAAAGTTCATAACAATATAAATTGTATAGATATAGAGGTCATTACTTAAACATAAAATTTATATATTTTTCCTAAATACTGAATCACTCAACTGGAATATATGAGTACATACTCAGCATTTACATTCTTACACATACTTTACTTCTAAGCTATCACATACACAATTCCACCTGCATCATAATCTCAACAACCACATCAAAATCTTGTTCACATCACCTCATCGCACACTCTACAATCACATCAGTTTCCTCCAAATTTCTTCACTCGTCACTCTCCCCCTGTCAATGAGTTATTGAAACTTTCATAAAATAACATTGTTTCAGTTGCGTTTACGATGTAATAGTCGTGGGGTGCGGGGCTTCGGGGGTTGCGGCACTGTCCAGATTGTATCAAAACGGGCTGAAAGTTATTGGCCTGGAGGCGTCTGATCGCATTGGGGGAAGGATCCACAGCATCCCTTATGGACGAGGTCTCATAGACCTAGGGGCTGAGTGGTAAGTATTTATTTTTAATTCTGTATTAAACTTGTATTGTTGGGAGTTAAGTCTTTGACAAATGTAAACACAAAAAAAGGCGCTAATGACGCGGTTTGACAGTCACTACATTGACAACTAGAGCCATCTATGAGAAAATTCCGGTTTCATATTTACAGACCTGGTATATGTATTTGAATTAACTTGCTAATGAGACAACAGACAGTTGAGACATACTTGCAGAAATATATTTTTATTTCATCATTCATTGTTAGAATTATTTTCCCAAATATTAAAAACATCGATATTTGAGACCCGATTGAGAAAGGGCAGGGCCCATTAGTCTAATGCAAGCTTGGAAAAATATTTTGGCTGAAAGGCAGGCTGCATTGTGAATTTAAGTATAAAGAACAAGGTCACAAAAAAATTACATTTTTTTTTGTAGGCATAATTTATTATCATAAAAAAAGAAAATTAAATAAAAAATATTAAAAAACAAGGGTGGAAGTGAAGGTTATGGAGTGATAGTGTATCGGTGACTACGCCTTATACATACACAAATTTATGGCAATGCAGACAGACAGCTGTGCATCACATACTACAATACAAGTCACACTCGCACATTTGTTCTTACGATGGGACTTGGGTCAAAAAATACATATACCAGGTGTGTACCTATGAAACCGGAATTTGCTCATAGATGGCTCTAGTTGTCAATGTAGTGACTGTCAAACCTTGTCATTGGCGCCTTTTTTTTGTGTTTACATTTGTCAAAGATTTTTAACTCACAACAATGCAAGTTTAATACAACTACATATGTTTTCATAGCGTTAAACATGTCTGTTTTTGTGCCTAAAAACTACGATTTGCAGACAGCATAGATTTTCTGTTACCATTTAAAGAAAACTGCTTCAGAATCGCATTGAATGCTTGTCGAAGCTTACGGTGAGCATGCTCCTGGCAAATCACAGTGATTTGAGTGGTTTTAAAAAATTCAAAAGTGATTCTGACATGAGAAACGAAGAACGTGGAAGACCACCGAGAAAGTTTTAAGATGCCGAATTGCAAACATTGTTGGATGAGGATGACGCTCAAACACAACAACAACTCGCAGATCAATTAAATGTGACACGAGAAGCCGTCTCCATACGTTTGAAAGCCATGGGAAAGATCCAGAAGGTGGGAAAATGGGTTCCACATGAACTGAATGAAAACCGAAAGTGACAGCAGGAAAACTGAAAAACCACTTGCGAAATGCTGCTCGCCAGGTACAAAAAAAAATCATTTCTCCATCGAATTGTGACTGGCAATGAAAAATGGATATATTTCGAGAATCTTAAGCATAAAAGATCATGGGTAACTCCAAGCAAACCAGCGACATCGACTGGAAGGCTAAATCGCTATGGACGGAAGACAATGGTCTGTGTTTGGTGGGATCAGAAGGGTGTTATCTATTATGAGCTGCTAAAACCTGGCGAAACTGTTAATACTGAATGCTGCCGACAACAAATTATGTATTTGAACCAAGTATTACGTGAAAAACGACCAGAATATCAAAAGAGACAACACAAAGTAATTTTGCTTCATGATAATGCACCATCGCACACAGCAAAACTGTTCAAGGAAACGATTGAGGCGTTTAGTTGGCAAATACTTTCGCATGCGGCTTACTCACCAGACTTTGCTTCATCCGATTACTACTTATTTGCATCGATGGGACACACACTTGCTGAGCAGCACTTCACTTCTTACGAAAATGGCTCGATGATTGGTTTGCCTCAAAAGAGCAAGAGGTTTTTTGGCATGGCATCCACAAATTGCCAGAGAGATGGGAAACATGTGTAGCTAGTGATGGGCAATACTTTGAATAAAATAGTTTTTACTATTTTCATACAATAAATGTGTATTTTCTATAAAAAAAATCCGGTTTCATAGGTACAGACCTGGTAATATGAACAACACAAAAAAGTATTCGATGCAAATGAAAATTATTAATAGCTTGCGTGCCACATTAAAATATAATATAAGGCGATCTAATAATTTTGTTCTACCAAATTTTTAATATCTGTTTCTTACATAATTATCAGGAATAATAATAACCAAATGCTACCAGTTTCAAGATAAAAAAGGAAACTTCTGAACCCCTCATTACTATCTTTAATGATTTCTATTAAACTTGCTCAATTATTTGTGAGTATTTTTAATGGGGACATGTTTCTCCTTCACCCACACTGTCTAGGTAATCTAATTAATTAGTTCCTTTGTAGTGTCGTTGTACAGTTGCTCGAAAGAAAATTGGATTTAATCATTTTATGACCAAAGATCTGTCCCCTGGAGGAGCCTTTTTTATTGGAGTGTGAAAAGGTAGGGATAACACTGTAAGTCAGATACCACATATAGAAAGGAAATTAAAAATAAATTAAATGACAGATGACCTTTCAAGATTAATGTAGTCATCAAATTTTTCACATAAATTGGAGAAACCTGTAAAACTAATATATTGTCCGAAAAGTAGTTTCATATTTCTTTGATAGATGATGTTACTAAAAAATTCATTCCAAATATGCTGAATGTATATTATTATGAAATAGTTTAGCGCATTTCTATTGCCCATTGTTTTTGGGCCTCTTTTATAAGGGGAAAGGATAAAAAAACAAAAAGAAAATATATAGTGTGTGGTGACAATGCAGTAAGCATTCTTATGCATGTCAAATAGGTTTAAAAAATCCGTAATTTTGATACAATACTCGAAAATGATGTCCACTCTAGAAGGCTGATTGATACTGATGATGATCAAATCATGGCTTTATCGAGAATAACCAGCATACTATGACATGAGACATTGTTGAGATACTGAGAATATCGAAAACCACCACCCATGAGCATTCAGTGCAATTTTGCTTTCGGTAATGACTTTTGGTTCTCAAGTGTCCACTACTTATGTTATAATTAGCATTATAACTATTTTGGTCTGTATGTAGACATACATACACTTGGAGATTTTTCTCATACTTTTTTTACCACTGTTAAAATAATGTGAATTTTTTATTTGTATTGAATCAAAATAAACAAATTATATTCATTGTGGGTGTTTTCTATTAAAACATCTTTCGTGTCTAATATAGTTTTCAAAATTGACGAAATATTTAAAATTATCACTACCAAAGACTGACATTATGTTTAACCCTTAACCAACTATATGAATTTTGTCTGCCATCAGTTGGCGCGGCGCCTCACCAGCGCTTGTTATAAATGCTTCATATTATTCTTGTGTTATGATTTAAAAAACGCCATTAAATTTATTATACTAAATAATACACGAAGTATATGATATATCATATACTAAGATTAAATCAAATTTGAATAATCATTACATACATTTTTCATATGATGTGCGCAATGTTGAAAAATTTGTCTTTTCGTTTCACATCAATGGCATTGTGCTCGGTGTTTCTTTTTTGGTTGTAAGTTTGATGTCGAAGGTTCATTTTCGTCCAGGCTACTTAATGCAGCAATATTCTGCTTCGAGGATTTACTCCGTTTGTTTGAGAAATGTAGCTGAATTTGATCCATGTTTAATTCTTCCAGGTAGATATTTCGTCTATCGTTTTTTCCTGTGTTCCTCTTTTTATAAATATTTTTGTGAATGATATATCCTGCCAATCCAGCTATATCCAATAAGTTCATAAAAAAAGCCATTGGCCATCTATTACACTTTATTTTATAGGTATACGATCATAACATCTGATCCATTAGATCAGTTCCGCCTTTAGATTTGTTTTTATCTATTGTTATCTACATAATCTGCGTAGATTACATGCCCAAACAAGAGTTGCTCACACATAAATCATGGAGCTGCGATATGTGGTTGATTGCACTCTTGTTGCGCATTCAGAGGAAGACCTTCGACAGATCATCAATGTTTATACAGAGGTGTATCAGATGTTTGGTCTGGAAATAAATGTGAAGAAAACTCAGTTGCTAACGAATGAGGGTGATTGAATCACCCGACATTCGAGTGCATAGTGTGCAACTGGAGAACGTATCTAACTTTACATATCTGGGCAGCATCCTGGCTTCGAACTCTTCTCTTGATGATGAACTGAAGAGTCGCATCAGGAGTGTGTCAGCGGCTGTTGCTAAATTGAATGACAGAGTATTCTACAGCAAAGATATCTCCTAGTCTACAAAGATATCAAGTCTACAAGGTTGTTGTCTTCCCCACACTTCTCTATGAGTCTGAGACTTGGGTTCCCTATAGAAGGCACATTCAAAGCCTTGAAATGTTCCACCAGTGTTACCTTCGCTGAATTCTTCAGATCCACTGGAGTGATCATGTCACAAATGTTTCGGTCCTGTAACGCTCCAACTGTAAACCTACAGAAGATATGGTTGTAAAGGCGAAATTGCAGTGGACCGGGCATGTGATACGCATGGGCGATCATAGACTCCCAAAATGCGTCTTGTACGGGGAAGTGGTGGGCAGAGGAAGCGCTATGCGGATAATCTGCGAGAGTCGTTTACTTTGTCCGGGGCACCTGAGGACTGAGAGCGGTGGCTCAGAACCATGAGGGGTGGAGAGCCGTATGCTCTCAGACGCGTGGCGTCTCAGCGGCTAGACATGTGAGAAACATTCAGCGCACTGCGAATGTGCGTCAGCAGGGTCCATATTCCTGTGACATTTGCGGGAGGGAGTGCGCATCTAGGATCGGGCTGTTTTCTCACAGAAGATCACATGATTGACGTGGAAAAACAGTTCAAAATTTACGGGGTGGCAAGGGAATCCTCGACTACGAGGTCCGTCAACGACGACGAAACTATTACTATATTATCTCAGGTTTTTGTTTATTTTCAGTCAAAGCATTATCGTGATGCATAGAAGATAGTAATATAACTGATTTACCCTTTTTTTGTATGTAAGAGACTAAAGTGAGAGCTTTGGTAATCCTAAAAATTGAAGAAAATTCTTCCCGGGAACGATTTGACTGAAAATGATTTGAAATATATGTTATTGCTTATTTTTTCGTAGTGCTTCTATCAAAGTCCAGAACTTTTAAGATTTAGGGCAAATTGTTTTGTAGTAAAAAAATTGTCGCATGTCACGTTTCTATTGGTGTGGAAATAAGGTGTACTCAACTTTTCTTCAACAATCTTTTCTCTGAGATTTGTTGCTCGTTCGTTACCCTCTTTACCTAAATAAGGAACCCCACCTAGGGTATCCATTTTCTGAACCATTGACCCAAAATATTTTCATGCCATATTTTTCGGGTTTTGGGGGGATATATTGTCTCAATGGCTATTTTCCATCGTAACCAACTAACTGTTCATCTACAGTTATGTTAAAACCTGACATTTTTATTTAACCCCTCCCAAACGTCTCTTATACAACCAGTTTGTCGGTTACTCGTGTCTGTGGTCTAGATTTTTATCATCGAATCTCATAAAACGTAGTATCTCTTTGAATCTGTATTTTCCCATAGTAGCTCGAAAGATTGGAGGTACATATTTCTTACTCCACAAACGATCAACGATTATATCTGAGGATTTTAAATATTCAGCAGTTAGCAAAAGTCCTATAAATGCTTTTATTTCGATATTGTCTACAGGTTTCCAGGATTTCTCATATCGCTTTTCTGTGTATACTCGAACAGCCTCCATATTTGTGATCTCTGTTATCAAAGAAATCAAATCTTCAGAGAAAATAAGTTTGAACGGTTGAATGGGTATTTCGGTTGTTACACCTGGAGATAATATAACTTTAACATACAATAAAAAATTAAAAAAGTTTACAAAATATGCACTAAATATAAAAATGTTTTTATTTATTTATTTACACATGACAAGAAATATACATAATTTGTGAAAAAACAACTGGTAATTTAATTTGGACATACAATTTTAATGGATCTGGGTTTGTTGCCTTTCATTTGTTGTGTCCCCAGTAAACTAGGCTTTTGCCTGTATCTCACTGATACTGAGTTTATTTATACGATGTCTTTTAGATACTCATTATTATCACAAAATAATAAATTATGAATTTCAAGATTTTACACTTGAATTAGAACAAAATGTCTTCCACATAAAAATTAAAATTTACTAGCTCGTACATTAGAACGCTACAAAAGACAAGTAAATACTGGACGCCACTGAAGCGCCAATTCGACAGGTGAAATTTATAAATATTATTGTAAATATTTAGCATGTTTTATAATGAATTCTCAATTACGTTTCATCAGAAGAGTACTCAAAAGAAATTTAAAAAATAAGGAGTTTTAAATCATTATTTGAATTTCCGCAGCGCCTCTATAAGTGGTTAACGGTTTTAACAGTCAAATTACATTTGGTACTCATATTGAGAGTATGTATTTCTCTGCCGAAAAAGTTATGAGATTTATTATAAGTCTCGAGGGCATTTAGCTCTCTAGGGCATTTTGTGATATGAGATATCTTTATAAATCACTGGTTCACAGTAGATTGGAGTGTGACTTAATCATATTAAGAACTCCCTGATAGTTGAGCAAGTCCGTGAGTCGCCTTTATTGTAAGAAATTTTACCCATGGCTCTATCCCATATTTTTTTAATGGATGTACTTAGCTATTACTCCTTGAGAGCTAAAAGAGATCTACACACCTAACACATCGATCAATAAGTCCCGGGACTAACCAACAGATGGCGCCTCTAATAACAAATCCATACCATTGTCAGTTAGTACCAACATTTAGAAGTTACGTGTCAAACTTTCATGACATTCCGACATTGTGTCATTGAGTTACAGTGGTTTTAGTGACGCTACTTTTGCTATTTTCAAAACAATGCAAAAAACCGAATTTCGTGTGTTGATAAAACATTGCTTTTTAATGGGAAAAAATACCGATCAAACTCAGCGATGGCTTGAAAAGTGTTATCCGGGCTCTGCTCCGTCGAAACCAACAATTTGTCGGTGGTATGCTGATTTCAAACGCGGTCGTACAGACACAAATGATGTTGAACGCTCTAGTCGTCCAAATGAGGCTGTTACACCAGAAAACATTAAAAAACCCTCAAAATCGTGATGGAAAATCGCAAAGTAAAGTTGCGTAAGATAGCTGATATCCTGAAGATATCATTTGGTAGTATTTACACTATTTTGCATGAACATTTGGTCATGAAAAAGCTTTTTTCGAAATGGGTGCCGCGTTTGCTCACAATGGAACAGAAACAACAACGCATCAATAATTCAGAGCGCTGTTTGGCACTGTTTACGCGAAATAAACAGGAGTTTTTGCATCGGTATGTGACAATGGATGAAACTTGGATCCACCACTATACTCCGGAATCAAATCAGCAGTCAGCTGAGTGGAGAGCTCGTGAAAGTCGTCCAAAGGGACCCAAAACTCAACAGTCGGCCGGGAAGGTTATGGCCTCCGTATTTTGGTATGCCGTATGGTATAATATTCATCGGTCACCTTGAAAAGGGAAAAACCATCAATAGCGAATATTACATAGCGTTATTGAAGCGTTTGAAGGCAGAAATTGCAAAAAAACGGCCCCATATGAAGAAGAAAAAAATTCTCTTTCATCAGGACAATGCAACGTGTCACAAGTCGATGGTAACGATGGCCAAATTGCACGAGCTGAACTTCGAATTGCTTCCGCACCCACCGTATTCTCCAGATTTGGCCCCCAGCGGCTATTGGTGGTTCGCAGACCTAAAATAGATGCTCCAGGGAAAGAGATTTGGTTCCAATGAAGAAGTGATTGCCGAAACTAACGCCTATTTTGAAACCAAAGATAAATCGTTCTACACGGAATGAATGTATCGCTCTTGAAGGAGACTATGTTGATGAATAAAGAAGAATTTTGGCAAACAAATGTTGTTTTAGTAGTTAGTTCCGGGACTTATTGATCGATGTGTTATTTGTACATACAAAAAATATTAACAGGCAAAATAACAAACCCCTTATTGATTGATTTTGTTACATTTACCTGACAATTTACATCATCATGAATTAAGATTATTTTCAGTGCAGTATTCATGAACTATTATGTTAAGAGTGTCACCATTCACACAACAATTACCTTGTTGAACAAATCCGACATTGATATATTCCGTACCTCAAGGGATAAATTGAGGAGAGCTCCTTAATAAACTTTGTAGGCATAACTGAGCATATGTAATCATTATTCCTAGTGTTATTATTTTTAGACTTTTATTTACTGAATTTTTTGTAATATACATTTTATCTGATGTAATTGGGTTAAACCTGTAATCAAATATAAAATGAAATAAATATTGTAATTTGTTTTTATCAAACACTGTTTATTCCACTTTTTTGTGACGGTATAATCCTACCGGTTTCAAGGCTTTCACCTAAAAATGTTTTGTGCTGGTTTAGGTATGCAGATTCTTTGTGTTTGGACGGGTACGGGTAATAGACAATTACACCAATTTCTTAAATATTTCAATTGTATAGTTTTATAAAATTTACACTAGAAACAGAACAGGACGGAAAATGCTTCATAGATTGCTCAGTGTCCCGACGACAATTTTAAAAAGGAATTAATAACCATAAAAAAATGGCTATCCTGGAAGCCTCATTGATTCACTTTTAAAAAACAAAACAAAAAAGAAACTTATAAAAGATCATATATTTAACGACACCTATAAGCATACCTATAAATGCTGCAAAGTCCTATTTATAAAAAACATGTCATATGAAATAACCAAAAATATTCCAAGTCACATAAAGCCAGCTTTTTACACTAATTTTAATCTCCGGAAACTCTTATTTAATGGGAAAGGCAAAAAGGAATACTTAGCAACAGTGGTGTGTATAAACTTTTATGTGCTGACTGTGATAATTTCTATATAGGAAAAACAGGAAGATCTTTTGAAAACAGATTTCGTGAACACAAATCCGCCTTAACAAATCCTCTAATTTATTCTGAAATGGCTAATCATTGTCACCGTGAAAACCATACTTTTTCTATCGATGATGCCAAATTCTTACATATCAGTAGTAACGGAAATAAATTGGACAGATTAGAGGCCCTAGAAATTTCTAAGTCAGTACACCGATCCGAACATCTGTTGAACAGTTATATCCCAAAAATCTCTCCGCTCTTGGCCGAAATTGTCCCATGCCTCCCTCACCCCTCAGCCCCCAACTGTTGAAGCGTGTATATCGGTACCAGTTCGAACAGCATTTAGTCTTGTTTGCGCTCCCCTGAAGATGAGGTGTGCACCTTGAAACCGGTAGGGTTATACCTTCACAAAAAAGTGGAATAAACAGTGTTTGATAAAAATAAATTACAATGTCTTGAAACCTCCACAACGTTAATGCCTTAACTATAAACAACATGAAATAAATATGATCCATAACTGCTAAATCTGAAATGTTGAGCCATGTTTTTATTCTTTTCCTAATTATTTACTTGAATATTAATACTCTGATACTATTAACTTTTTTCCTCATTCATACCTTTCAAGTATTATCGAATATGTTTTAAATTCAAGAATCAGTCTGTTTATTTAAGCCATTGTATAATATAACATATTACTAACGATATTACATATTTAATCATATATTCAAATTTGTTGTTCCATTTCTTAGGTTTCTGTCTGTGGGTCCATATTATTAATGAAGTAGTGTAAACATGATATATAACATGGAATATTTTTACTGTAAATGATGAAGTAAATAATATTACTATTTATGAACCTAAAAATAATCTATTAATAACTATACCAACTGGGATTGTGGATAGTAAATGATAAGCCTACAATCCAATCGCACATGTTTAATTTAAAAATAAATGTTTATCTCCGATGATCCACTTGAAAACTTAATTTTACATAATATTATTGAGTTATTGCCAAAGTCTGCATTTTAAAGAGTTAATATCACCATTAATATTAGGTCCTTACATATGAAATTGGCGTTTTGTTTGGGAGGAACATAAAGTTGATTTTTTTTTAATATAATATATTTATTTAATCAAAGTATGTACCATTGCTATCTATGCACTTTTGCCATCTCATAGGTAGTTCATCGATCCCTTTACTAAAAAAACCATTCGGACGGGAATCAATAAAATCTTTGAAGTCGGTTTGGACTGCCCCATCGGAGTTGAATTTTTTCCCTTGCAAGAAGTTATCCAAATTTCGAAAAAAATAGTAATCTGTTGGGGCAAGGTCCGGAGAGTACGGTGGATGTCTTAGACATTCCAATTGAAGCTCTTCTAATTTGGTAGCCGTCTGTTGTGCAGTGTGTGGTCTAGCGTTATCATGAAGCAGCAGTGGCCTAGAGCGATTAACCAGCCTCGGTTGTTTAGCAGCTAGCTTTTCCATCATGGTTTGCAGTTGCTGACAATAGACATCTGCCGTAATCGTCTGGCCAGATTTAAGAAAGCTGTAGTGAACGACACCAGCACTAGTCCACCAAACGCTCACAAGTAACTTTTTTGGAGTCAATTTTCGCTCGGGGCATGGTTTGGCTGGTTCGGCAGGGTTCAGCCATTGCGATGAGCGCTTCCGATTATCATACAGGATCCACTTTTCATCACAGGTAATGATTCGATTCAAAATCCCTTCATTATTGTGCCGGTTGAGTAATGCAACGCAGCAGTCAACGCGCGTTTGTTGATTTGCTTCACTCAATTCGTGAGGTACCCACCTTTCAAGCTTTTTCACCTTCCCAATTTGCTTCAAGTGGATTTATACAGTTTTATCACTAACACCGCAGCCTGCAGCTAACTCGGACGTGGTTTGCGATGGATCCGCTTCCACAATAGCCTTCAATTCTTCATTATCAACTTTGGTCTCTGGCCGTCCACGGGGCTTATTCTGCAGGTCGAAATTTCCAGAACGAAAATGTTGGAACCAAAAACGCACTGTGTTTTCTTTTGCGGCACCGTCGCCATACACATCATTAATCCTTCGAGCCGTTTCTGCAGCACTGGTGCCACGGTGGAACTCGTACTCGTAAATAACGCGATATTTCAAGTTTTCCATTTTGTAAACTGAGTGACGCAAAGAAAAAAAACAATTGAGGAAAAAACAAATAAATTATAATTTTCGAAACACAAATACTTGAGTAAATAGCTGTATAAATTTGAATTTGGAATTCCTAACCAAAGAGAAGATATTTGAGATCAAAGTTGCCAGTACGGCAAAACGCCAATTTCATATGTAAGGACCTAATATTCTTATAATTAAGACATTTACGAGTATATGATTTAGATAAAGTTTCTCACTCATTTTTTTTAATTTGTAAAGCAAGGAAAAAAAATAAACCAAGAATCTGCTTGAATTTACTAACAATAATGAGTTTTGAATAAAAAAAACTGTTTGGACTTGTAAAAGTATTATAAATAAACGCATAAAATTTTAAAGTTGCATTACTTATATAACAGCAAAATCCAAGATATGTAATTTTCATTTTAATAAAGTTAAATGAAAGTAATATTTTACTGAGAATCCAGCTTAAGATGTCTGTTTAATATATTTTTTTCCCTAAGAAGTTATTTGATCCTGAAACTGAACTATTGTGTTATTTTCCATTTCAAATGTTTTAATTATTTGCCTGTCGAGGAAATTTGACTTGTCGTATTTGTTTTGTTAGTTTTCAAGATACATTTAGAATATAGTTTCAAAAGCACCAAACTGTCTTGAATGTTGTGTATAAATAGGAAAGTAAAGAAGAAAGATTAGTCCTTCTCAAGTTTATATTTTTGTTAGTTTTCAAGATACATTTAGAATAAAGTTTCAAAAGCACCAACCTGTCCTGAAAGTTGTATAAATAGGAAAGTAAAGAATAAAGATTAGTTAGTCCTTCTAAAGTTTATTTTTTTGTTAGTTTTCAAGATACATTTAGAATAAAGTTTCAAAAGCACCAACCTGTCCTGAAAGTTGTGTATAAATAGGAAAGTAAAGAAGAAAGATTAGTTAGTCCTTCTAAAGTCTATTTTTTTGTTAGTGTTCAAGATACATTTAGAATAAAGTTTCAAAAGCACCAACCTCTCCTGAAAGTTGTGTATAAATAGGAAAGTAAAGAAGAAAGATTAGTCCTTCTAAAGTATTTTTTTTTTAAAAAGAGTGAATATTTGATAAAATATGACAACTCTCACTGAGCAATAAATCTCTAGTGAGAAAAAGGCATATATTGCTGGTTAAGAGTATACATTTAATACATTATTTAAAAACAGTGATTTATAAATACTACTGAAATTGTTTCCAATTTCCTGAATTTCTATCACTTCTAAACCCAAAAAGCTAATGTCATTGCTAACCATTGTATTCTAATATTTTTTCGGTTGCTCTGTCTTGAATCTTATATTTAAATATTAGTTGGAAAGCCCGTACAAGGAAGTGTGAAAACAATTACTAAATTCTTGTTAATTTTAATTTAACTTACATGGTTAACAATTGGGAATAAAAATATTGAAATGCAGAATATTTCTTGGTATACATTTTTGGTAAAAATTTAATCAATTTCTTCCAGTAAGTTCCCTTGAGTGGACCTAGGATCAATTTTATTTTTTATGTCAGCTTGTCTTCGAACTCTTAATCTTTCCCTTCCTGTGCTAAAGAAATCCGCCCGTTCCGGTGCTGTGTATTCAATACACTATATAGTAAAAATGGAGTGAAAAAATTGTTGACATAAAAATTTCCTTCCATTATAGTTTAGCATTGCGCTAATCACAGATTAGAATTATCAGTAAGTGATAAATGTACTTACAATGGCTTTAGGAAAATAATAACATCTACAGCCTTCTTATTGGATCTAGTATTGATGTGCGACGCTCTCCAAGAATTGTCAGAACTAAATTTGGACCTACAAGATCGCAATGTGAAACTTTACATTGCAAATCGAAAAATAAATGCACTAGTTCAAGGTTTTGAAGAAAGAAAACAGAATTTTGGGCCCTATTATAAATGTGCTGCAGCTGCTGTACGCGATCTGCGTTTTCGTGGAGTATCGCTTCACGAAAAAGTTTCAAATAATAATCCGATTGGCCCGAAAATATTTTATTTTACGTTAAATGAGTCAATTGAAAAAAGGATGCTAGATAGCAAAGATGTTGAGTTTGCACTTTGGGCTCGAGTACTTGACCAAAAATATTGGCCTGAAGATATTGATAATCGGTTGACATTTGGAGAGATGGACATTAGAAACATGTAAATCAGACTACTTTCGCGGATACATTCTCGAAAAGACATCCTGAGAAACTATTGCCTTTGATATACTATATCCTCTGAATTCTATTCCCATTTCTTCAGGTAAATGTGAACGTGGGTTTACTCAAATTAATCTAATTACTACCCCAATAAGAGCTTCGTTGAAGACCAAAACAGTTTGGGCACTGTTCATCAAACTCGTCGGACCCATTTTGACACCTTTCGATTCTTCAAAATACGTTGATCTGTGGTTACTCAGAGGAAGACATTCGATCATAGACACTAACACTAAGAAAAAAAATCGAGACGATTTGTCCGACGAGAATTGGACAAAACTTTGGAAATCCTATAAACTTTTATTCAATTATGTGATGTTTTTACAATTTTATTTTACATTTAGTCTTCAGTTGTATATTTGTTTAACTTTAGATTTGACATGTCTTAAATAAAAAAAAAATTATAAATTTTGCTTAATATTTTATGCGCTTCGTGATATAGTAAAAGGTGCTTTAAATTTCATTTAAATGATATTTGAATATAACTTTCTTTAGTAAAAAGCTTGACAAGTGACAAGTGAGAAAAAAAAAAAGCCCTGCCCTTATTTAAGATTAGAAAATAATTAAAAAGTGTTGATTAAAGTAAAATATTTTTTATGTTTTGTCAGAAAAATTTATCAGTTACTAGTTGCGAAAAAATGCATATAAATTTTGACAATCTACTACAATTAATGCTCAAAATATCAACAAATAATTCTTGACATTTCTGTCACATTGGAATTGTGAAAATGTTCTGAAACATGTTTTGAATGTGGTAGTTTTTACATATTTGGTTTCTGAATGTCACTATTGGCACAGTACTAAATTATTTTAATAATAAATAATGCAAGGAATTCAGAACATACTAATTTTTCCCCTCCTTGATATGACAAAATAACAATGGCAAATAGTGTATTTATTGAAACATTATAACACATTGATCAATAAGTCCCGGGACTAACCAACAGATGGCGCCTCTAATAACAAATCCATACCATTCTCAGTTAGTACCAACCTTTAGAAGTTACGTGTCAAACATTCATGACATTCCGACATTGTGTCATTGAGTTACAGTGGTTTTAGTGACGCTACTCTTGCTATTTTCAAAACAATGGAAAAAACTGAATATTGTGTATTGATAAAACATTGCTTTTCAATGGGAAAAAATACCGTTCAAACTCAGCGATGGCTTGAAAAGTGTTATGCGGGCTCTGCTCCGTCGAAAACAACAATTTGTCGGTGGTATGCTGATCTCAAACGCGGTCATACAGATACAAAGGATGCTGAACGCTCTGGTCGTCCAAATGAGGCTGTTACGCCAGAAAACATAAAAAAAAACTCAAAATCGCAAAGTAAAGTTGCGAGAGATAGCTGACATCCTGAAGATATCATTTGGTAGTGTTTACACTATTTTGCATGAACATTTGGTCATGAAAAAGCTTTTTTCGAAATGGGTGCCGCGTTTACTCACAATGGAACAGAAATAACAACACATCGATGATTCAGAGCGCTGTTTGGCACTGTTTACGTCAAAATAAACAGGAGTTTTTGCATCGGTATGTGACAATGGATGAAACTTGGATCCACCACTATACTCCGGAATAAAATCGGCAGTCAGCTGAGTGGAGAGCAGCCGGTGAAAGTCGTCCGAAGCGACCAAAAACTCAACAGTCGGCCGGGAAGGTTATAGCTTCGGTATTTTGGGATGCGCATGGTATAATATTCATCGATCATCTTGAAAAGGGAAAAACCATCAATAACGAATATTACATAGCGTTATTGAAGCGTTTGAAGCCAGAAATTGCAAAAAATCAGCCCCATATGAAGAAAAAAAAATGTTCTCTTCCATCAGGACAATGCACCGTGTCACAAGTTGATGGTAACGATAGCCAAATTGCACGAGTTGAACTTTGAATTGCTTCCGCACTCACCGTATTCTCCAGATTTGGTCCCCAGCGACTATTGGCTGTTCGCAGACCTCAAAAAGATGCTCCAAGGAAAGAGATTTGGCTCCAATGAAGAAGTGATTGCTGAAACTAACGCCTATTTTGAAACCAAAGATAAATCGTTCTACACGGCTGGCATAGAAAAGTTAGGAAAGCGTTGGAATGAATGTATCGCTCTTGAAGGAGACTATGTTGATGAATAAATAAAAATTTTGGCAAACAAATGTTGTATTAGTAGTTAGTCCCAGTATGTTGAACAGTAAAATATAAATATTACAGATTATAAATTTAATTTAAAAAATATGTTCAATTTTTTTATTTACTTCTGTTATTATTGATGGATACTAGAAATTTTATCAATAATAATTTTGCTTAAAATTTTTGATCATATTTATGAGTACTTTTGATAAAAATATTTATTTGATTAATTTGACCGGGATATTTTTCATTAAATTATATTTTGGGTCACAATGTTGCATAGACAATGCACCCTCATAAATTTCCAGAGTGTGACAAATGGATGGTCCCATTCATTATGTTATCCCTGGAATCTCTTCTATACCCCCTAGCCTTATTGTAGAGGCTAGTTTATCCTTGAAAAAAAAATAAACCGTAATAGCTTGCTCATGTACACCTGGAGGTTTATTAAAAATAATTGCATTTTCAAACAAAATTTTGGAAGTTTTTATGTGCATTATATTCAGGGGCGCCGTATAGGTCACATTCAATGTTAAAATTCATAGTAAATGTGACCGCTCGCGCACTGGGACTGTTTATAAAAAAAAAAACACGTAGGTCACCGGTGACCTATGTGGCGCCCTGGTCAAAAACACGGTAGGTCACCGGTAACCTACGCGGCGCAGAACGTGTTAAAACTAGTGTGTAATGGTGTATCCACATTTTCTCCACAGTCACGAATCAACGCAAAAAGTTCTTCGGATTGCGATTAAAGATCGCCAAACACTGCGTAAAATATGCTTTCGAGTACGTTTTTGATTGACAGTCAACAATCGCGGCACCCATGGCATAGATATCTTTTTTATATTCAATTTTTCTTGTAGGATATTGTGCACCTGATCACTTGAAATGCCCATAGTCTCAATCTCGTTCAAATGCACTCGGCGATCTCCCATTACGATACCATAGTTTTTTTTCAATGATTTCCTCACTGGTGTACGCAATTGGGCATCTAGAACTCGATTCATCTTCGGTGCATGTACAGCAACATTTAAACTAACTTCAACACTGGTACAGAGTCCCCATGAACTTCACCCAACTTAGTTTTGATGTGTGGGGCTTTTAACATCAAATAAAAATGTTTATGACAGCATGGAACTCGATTTTTTCCACTGTTGCTGCAAATGTCAAAGTGATCGATTCATATGGCTATCAAATGTTAACTACATGTCGCATATGACTAAAATTTTGATAGAAGTCACTTGAGGAATAATACTTGCCTGCAGTAATGTCACTTACTTTTTACCAAACTTTTCATATTACCCTTATATGTGTGTGTAGGAATATTTGAGGTATGTCTAAAAATAAATGGAAATTTTGTATATCTACTGTAAATTTATTGACTTTCTTATTCCGTTATTAGAAATTTCTCTTTCAAAGTACCCGACCCCACTGTTTATTCAGTAACATTTTTTCCATAAGCTGAACATGTCGGGAGATGGTGAGTTACCATAGTGAATTGTCTTCTATCTTCTCCTTTCTCTAAAACCAATGTCCTTTCTGACAAAAATTTACTTAGGATATAAAAAAATCTTAAAGGTACAAACCTGAAGAGAAATGTACATTGGGGATAAAAATAATTTTGTGCTTTGATATAAATTTGCAGAAAAAGAATTTCTAAGCGGTCTGTCAAAAAAAAAGAATTTCTACATTAATACATTCACTTCCAAGTATTTTGCTACAACCCATAGATTCATTATCTTCAGCACTAGAAAATAGTGTGGATTTTATATGTTAATCAACTCTAAACTTGAACGAATATAATTTTTAACATTAACTTTTTACAAGTTTTGAGATTATGTTACTTTTGTTACATGAAATGAAGTTCTCAGATTTTTTTTAAATGGCAAATTGTGCTGTTATTTAGATTTAAAAAAAAATTCTCACGATAACTCCTCGAGAAGTTGAATCTCTGAGGCAAAAATGTATATAATTGATCCCCAAAATCACTCAAATGATACAATTAACATATTTTGATTGAGTTAACCGTCAAGTTAGTACTTAAGATCTATGTCTCAACATTATCTCTCAATGACTAATGAAACCTAGGGGTAAAATGGTTGTCTGACTGAAAATTTATTTCAATTTTTTTTAAAGTATCTCATTGTGTTTGTTCAGACATCTCAACATCTGGTAAGTTAGGAAAAAACTTCTTGGTAATAAATAGGCCTGCCAAGTTAGGGAGTGCACCATGATAGTTTAATATTACAATCTCAAATCACAGCTTAATTTAAAAACAAATGACATTTTAAAGGATTAGTTTTAATGTTCCTTGTAGCAGAAGTCTATTTTAAGAAATTATTATATCCCCTCCACCCTTTGGTATGATAATTACAGTCAACAATATTACACCTTATCTATATGGCGTGGTCCGTGTCTGTAGTATGCACTTATGAAGTTCTTTCTTGATAATGACCCAGAGAAAAAAAATCATAAACAGGTTTACTCATATCCATGCTATTGTGGGTTTCACCCTATTAGAAAGATACTCTATATTCATATAAAACTGATCAACATTTTTTTTGCCATTTTTTTGACACCTAATAATAGTAATTCTTATACTCTCAGTAATTTCTCTGTTTACCCTTTTTACTCCATTTATGACATAGAGTACTGTGATTGGACATTGGGAGGATTTTGCCAAAAAGTTGTTTTGTATTTTCATAAATTACTTGATGAAATTTGATCCAAGGAACAGATCAGTTTCAAAATATTATTAATATCTTGGTCTATAAACCATATTTTTTATTTGATTTTTCACAATTCATGTGTAAATGTGAATAGTCTATCTGGATGCATTCCTTACACAGTAGAACCTCAATTATTTGGACTAAATGGGTATAAAGGTGGTCCAGGTAACAAAAAATCTGGATAATCAAGAGGAGAAAAAACTGTTAAATACATAATATTTAGTAGCTATGTATAATTTTTATGGTAATAATATATGTTACATCTTCAAATAATAAATATGAATGCAGGTCAAATTTCATAATGAAGTAATGAGATTTTCAGAATAATGAATATTTTTCTTAAATCCAGCGAACATACATAAAAGAATATGTTAAAGGAATCCCATTTTAATTAAATAATTTTTTCAGTAATTAACATGTTTTGGTCAAAAGCACCGCTGAGAGGATCCAAACTAACAGTTTGGATGATACAAGCAATATTTAATGAATGGTCAATGAATTTGAACTCTCAAATGAAAAGATAATAAAGAAAAAAAATGTATTTTAATTGATAATAGCTTATCACATAATATAACATGCATGCAAGAACACATTCAAGTTGAATTTTGTTGAAAAAATGCTATATCAAAGCTGGAAAAGATATGGAAGAGCAGAACCTTCACCATCAGGATGAAAATGCGCTTAGTTAAGTCAAGTCTCTCGTCTTCACAATATTTACGTATAGCACGAAGACTTGGACTCCAAAAGCCATCGAGAGACGTAGAATCAATGCATTTGAAATGTGGAGCTGGAGAAAGATGTTATGAATTACATGAACAGCAAGGTGAACTAGCGCTTGTCTCAAAGAACAGAATCACTGACAGATTGTCGACAAATATGCCTTTCTACGAGTTCTGATTCTTTGGGCACATTGCTCGTGGCCAAGGAGACAGTTTGGAGAGGTTTGTGATTACTGGAAGCATGGAAGGATGACGTACAAAAGGAAGAGTCCCAATGTATCGGACTGACCAAGTGAGAGACGCATCAAGACTGCCCTTCGAACCATAAATTCCAGAGATGGCTGGAGAGGAGTCGTCAATGGCTAACATGGGAGTTATGAGCTACACGACAGGAATCATGATAATTTCCTCGTCATTGAAAATTTGGAATACAGGAGCATAAGTACATGCTGGAACATTCGTTAACCCATTCAGTGCATTTTCAAATTTATTTTATTGCTTCTGTGATGTTTCCTATAACAATTTGATTAAAAGATTCAATGCATTACTGTTACTGGAAATTACTGACGGTCTTTTCAAGATTTTGTTCCGCGATATTTTCAATGTTGACACTTCTACAGAGTTCCAACTTTCTGCTACCCTGTAGCGTAGCAACAGTCCTTTAATCAATTTTTTGTGGAAACTCATAACTGATTCCTCATTATTTTCGTCTATAGTTCTCAAAGTAGCTAAAATCCTCTTAGGAGCTGTTTTTTATATTGGCGATTTAATGTGTTACTCTTTAATTCATTAGTTGTATTACAGACATGACATTTGGTGTAAGATATTTTGTTTATCTAATTTAAGCATTCTATTGACGGATGCTAAGATCGAGTAATAACAATTCTTTTCTCTTTTTATCAATATAATTTTGTATCTTTTCGCTTTTGGAATAATCTGTTTTTCATTCCTTCATTTAAAAATCTCATCATTCATCCATGCCTATTTCTGATAATCCACGTGTTATGGAAAACATTTGTAAAATCCGCTGTTTTTCTTTTTTTTATTTATTTTGTGTCATCCGGATAATCGATAATCGAGGTTCTATTGTATTCCAAAATTTTAAAATACTTTAGTTAATTGTAACACATTAATTCCTTATGTCGAAACTATTTAAAACTTTTCTTATTTTAGGAAACCTCAAAATGTTATTTTACTTTTTCAGGTGTCATGGAGAGAAGGATAACGTTGTATTTGAGTCTGTCAAGGATCTAAACATTTTGGCTTCACCCAAAGGGATGTACGATGTTGTATTCTACCAGTCGTCCGGTGAAAGATTATGTCCAGAAATTGTTAACAAGTACATGATGATCTGGGCTCAGGCTTGCCTGATCAACAGTGAGAAAATGGCTAACTCCAAGCAGTCACTCGGTTGGCACAGCTCAGATGAGTGAGTATATTTTATACTTATTAATAGTACACATCATTCAGTTTTCTATTGCTACTTACTAATTACTAGAGAGGACATAGTGTCAAACTTTTCAATTAGATTCATCTCAAAAGTAATGCACAAACAAAAATTACATTAACCCCTTCAATGTAGTTTCTTTAGCAGCTCAAGACAGATTGAAAAAATACTTGTAGATTCTGAATGACATTTCACATAACTCTTATGTCTTATTATTCAGTGTTTAGACGTGCCCTAGCTCATCCAATAATAGAAAACATTGACTGTTGATCGATTGTTTAAATTCTGGAAATGTGTTTCCTATGTGAGCAGGGTAGAGTAGTTATAAAACAGCCTTATGCAGACACACATCGTCATGCAATAACAACATGCTAGTATTCAATAATTGAGGTAAATTTTTTGATGGACTCGAGATTGTGGTATCCAGAATTACTTGAATTGTAGCGATTATTCTCACCAAAGTGTTATCTGTCGACATTCTCGGTCATGTTGTACAGTTTTTATTTTTAATGTTCATTCAATGTTCACCATTAAAGTCATCGCAAAATTGTCTTTATCCATTAGAGTCTCGTCACATGTTCTGCGAACATGGATAAATATCTATATGTTATGTACATACATGAAGTAAAAATTTAATGTTTTGTTTTCCATACCAACTTACCCATGTTTTTTTATCCAAACTGTAACTGGCCCATCTTTATAATTTTAAATGCTTTTTAACGGACATAAAGGAAATTTTGGACTACAATCCACTTCTTTGTTAGTTCGTAAATGCTTTTAAAAGACATAAGGGAAATTTCAGACTACGATCCACTTCTTTGTTAGTTCGTAAATGGAAAATGAAATGTTTTTTTATAGACAAAATAAAATGATTCCTTTACATATGGTTGTATATTTGCAAAAATCCACATTATAACATATATTTGTTTAATCTTGAAATACATTGATTGCAAATTATATTATATTAATCACTCAATTTTGAGAAAAATTTAAAAGTTACACTTGTCACTATGTTTTATTAAATATTAAAATTAATAAAGTATTATACAGATGCGTTTTATGTTCCAAGCCGATGTTTTTTTTTTTTGAATAACTTAAATGAAACACAATTTTATATTTATATTTAATTGATTGATTATATGGTTTTTATCATTATGTATGGAATATAATGTCGGTCAAGTGGCCGCCTCTGGCCGTGGCGCAAATGGAGCTCTTTCAAGCATATTTTTCATAACATTCTCACAGACTCCTGGTATTATTTCAGCAATTTCTTTTTGAATGTTGTCCTTAAGCATCGGGATTGTGGTTGGTTTGTTGGTGTACACCTTTCCCTTCAAGTACCCCCATTGGAAATAATCGGGAGCGGTCAAATCAGGGGATCGGGGGGGCCAGTCGATATCACCACTTTTTGACATTATTCAGCCGTGGAAAAGTTTCTCGCAAAATTTGCATCGTAGCACGACCTGTGTGTGATGTGGTGTAGGCGCAATTGATCCAATTCGGGCACAAGAAAGTTTACCAACATTTCACGATAGCGATCACCAGTAACTGTTACAGCATTGCCTCTAGCATCCTCAAAGAAATATGGCCCAATGATGCCGCCGGCCTAAATGGCGCACCATGCAGTCACTCTACGAGGGTGTAATGGTCGTTAGTGTATCAATTGAGGATTTTCAGTGCCCCAATAGTGGCTGTTCTATTTATTAACAAAGCCAGCCAAGTCGAAATGTGCCTCGTTGCTCATGATGATTTTTTGCCAAAAGTGGTGGTCGTCAATACCGACCTGTAAAACCTGAGCACTCCAATATCGCTGCCGTTTATGGTCATTTTCCTGTAGCTCTTGTGTCAATTGAATTTTATACGGATAATAATGCAAATGTTTTTTAACATAACACATCGATCAATAAGTCCCGGAACTAACCAACAGATGGCCCCTCTAATAACAAATCCATACTATTCTCAGTTAAGTTGAACCTTTACCAACCAACCTTTAGAAGTTACGTGTCAAACTTTCATGATATTCCGACATTGTGTCATTGAGTTACAGTGGTTTTAGTGATGCTACTTATGCTATTTTCAAAAAAATGGAAAAAAACGAATTTCGTGTGTTGATAAAACATTGCTTTTTAATGGGAAAAAATACCGTTCAAACTCAACAATAGCTTGAAAAGTGTTATCCGGGCTCTGTTCCGTCGAAAACAACAATTTGTCGGTGGTATGCTGATTTCAAACGCGGTCGTACAGACACAAATGATTCTGAACGCTCTGGTCGTCCAAATGAGGCTGTTACACCAGAAAACATAAAAAAAAAACTTAAAATCGTGATGGAAAATCGCAAAGTAAAGTTGCGTGAGATAGCCAACATCCTGAAGATATCATTTGGTAGTATTTACACTATTTTGCATGATCATTTGGTCATGAAAAAGCTTTTTTCGAAATGGGTGCCGCGTTTGCTCACAATGGAACAGAAACAACAATGCATTGATGATTCAGAGAGCTGCTTGGCACTGTTTACGCTAAATAAACAGGAGTTTTTGCGTCGGTATGTTACAATGAATGAAACTTGGATCCACCACTAGACTCCGGAATCACCGCAGACCTCAAAAAGATGCTCCAGGGAAAGAGATTTGGCTCCAACGAAGAGGTGATTGCCGAAACTAACGCCTATTTTGAAACCAAAGATAAATCGTTCTACACGGCTGGCATAGAAAAGTTAGGAAAGCGTTGGAATGAATGTATCGCTCTTGAAAGAGACGATGTTGATGAGTAAAGAAGAATTTTGGCAAAAAAATGTTGTTTTAATAGTTAGTCTCGGGGCTTATTGATCGATGTGTTACATGATGGAGACATTCCCAATTCTTGTGCACGGCGTCGATGAGAGGTGCACGAACGTTCACCAACACTCAGCCTCACTGCATCAATCTTTTCTGGCGTACGTTGGCTACGTTGTTTGCCCAGACTTTGCGTCATCTCTCAGTGTATGCAAATTTTTTAAATTATTCATTACACGCTGAATGGTTGACTTGCTTGGCACATGATTAAACCCAAAAAAAAACACAATTTTCTTCGCGTATTCACAATTGAACAATTAATTAAATAAAATGTTTTAATAACTTCAACACGTTGCGGAGTTTGATGCTACATAATAGATTGTTATCGACCACTCTCTACGTCTGTCAAATATGACTGACAAATAACAGCCAAATCAAAATGGCAGTCAAACAAAATCGGTTTGGAACATAAAATGCACCCTGTATTAATCACTTAATTATGAAAAAAATACAAGTGGCACGTGCCATTATGAACATATGTTTATTTACATATTAAAATACATGAAGAAAATGTGAGATGTCCAGGATGCCTTTTTAAGTGGAAGAGGATCAGATTTCTTTTTGCGTATGCTTGTGGAAAATGTATTAAAAGAATTAACAAAAGTATTTTGTGCATTTTTAGACTTTGAAAAAGCATATGACCACGTGATAAGAGACAAACTATGGAAAATATTGAATGAATATGGTGTTGAACATAGACTAATACATTGTATTGCATCATTATATGCTGAAAGTAGAGCATGTATTAGAGTGAATGGAACCTTGACTGAATGGTTTAATATTTCAAAAGTGGTAAAGCAAGGATGCATTATGTCACACTGGTTGTTCAATATTTATATAGATTCATGTGTGAAGGAACTACAGAGCTTAATTTGTGGCATACAAATGTCAAATGGGAACCTTTGCAGATTGCTGTATGCAGATGATATGGTAGTGTTGACGGAGAGTGAAGATGAATTGCAGAGTTTGATAAATAAATTGTATGAGAGATGCAAAGAGAAAGATCTGAGAATGAATGTTGCAAAATCCAAAGTAATGGTGATGAAACTGCAAAATCCAAAACAAGTGTGAAAGGAAAATAAATGTGACATATGGGTGAAAAAGATTGGAGCAAATTGAGAAATTCTGCTATTTGGGAAGTATATTCTAAGATAATGGAAGAGTTAAGATAGATATTTAATTATGTGTAGTGTTAGGAAACAAAGCCAATGGGGCACTAAGACATATATACTCGAACCGGACAGTATCAAAATCTGCTAAAATGATAGTCCAAAATACTATTGGGTGTACAAATAAGTCACCGCCGTTTGACAAAAGTTGGCGCCACCAGTAAGTTATGGTTAAAATTGTCAGATGTAAAATGTCATTACCGTAAGGTTGGACATCTGTCAACAACATGACCTTGAAATATTAGTGAATTTTTATCAGTATAACATATTTTTTTGTGTTCGAAAATGTCAAGTTTTGAGCCGAATAAGCGTCATTTGCGGGAACTTTTGATTTACTTCTTCAATTTGAAGAAATCTGCAGCTGAGGCGCATCGATTGCTTGTAGAAGCATATGGTGAGGCTGCCTTAAGTGAGAGAAGTTGTCGTGAGTGGTTTCAAAAGTTTAAGAACGGTGAATTTGACATCGAAGACAAAGAACGTAGCGGAAGGCCGAAAGTGTACGAAGACGCGGAATTGGAAGTATTATTAGATCAAGATTCGTGCCAAACGCAAGAAGAACTTGCACTTACATTAGGAGTGACTCAACAAGCAATTTCACATGGGTTGAAATCATTGGGAATGATTCAAAAACAAGGAAATTGGGTTCCATATGAACTGACACCGAGAAACGTTGAACGCCGATTTTCCACATGTGAAATGCTGCTTGCCAGGCATAAACGAAAGGGTTTTCTGCACCGTATAGTCACTGGTGATGAAAAATGGATCCACTATGATAATCCAAAAAGGAAGAAATCATGGGGAACCCCTGGCCATGCTTCAACATCTACAGCTAAGCCAAATATTCATGGAAAAAAACTCTTGTTGTGTATTTGGTGGGATCGGCTTGGTGTCGTGTATTATGAGTTGCTCAAACCGAACGAAACCATTGCTGGGGCTGTCTACCGAGCACAATTGATGAGATTGAGTCGAGCACTCGAGGAAAAGCGCGCCCACTGCTACTCCAGACACGACAAAATTATTCTCCTGCTTGATAATGCTCGTCCACATGTTGCGGCGCCGGTCAAAACCTTTTTGGAAACAATCAATTGGGAAGTTTTACCCCACCCGCTGTATTCACCAGACATTGCTCCTTCTGATTTTCACTTGTTTCGATCGATGACGCATGACCTGTCTGAGCAGCACTTCACATCATATGAAGATACCAAAAATTGGGTCGATTCGTGGATAGCCTCAAAAGATGAAGCATTCTTCCGACGCTGTATCCGTATGCTGCCAGAAAGATGGGAAAAGGTAGTGGCAAGCGATGGGCAATACTTCGAATAAAACATGAGGTTCCGTTCTTTCACAATAAATGCCCAATTTTTGATAAAAAACGGCGGAAACTTATTTGTACACCTAATATTTTGGTACCAACTGATGTATGAGAGGGAAACATGGAAAAAATTGAGAGGAGCCGAATAAATGCTGTATAAATGCGAATGACAATGTATGACAGAATATGGAATGAAGTGATAAGGAATGCGAACTTAAGGCTGATGTGTTAAGGTAAAATGAATAAGAGTATGATGTTGAGATGGTTCGGGCATGTAGAATGAATGAATGGAGAAAGATTAACAAAACGACTATACAGTGCAGATGTGAGTGGAAGGCGTATGAGAGGAAGACCAAGGAAAGTATGCTTGGATCAATGGAATGATATTCTGAAAGTAGAAAGTCAGTGAAATTGTAAAGGTTGTCTAGGTGTATGGATGTGGAAGAGGCTAAGGATGTGTGTCGACTTAGTAAAGTATGGAGCTATGTCCTCTTTGCCTACCCAGGCAAGGAATCGGCGTAATGGTATGAATGTATGAAGGAATTTATTATATTTATATTAATCACTCAACTATGATTAAAATAGAAGTTACACTTGTCAACTATGTTTTTTTTTTAATATTAAAGTACATCATGGAATATAACACATCGATCGATAAGTTGCAGAACTAACTACTAAAACAACATTTGTTTGCCAAAATTCTTCTTTATTCATCAACATAGTCTCCTTCAAGAGCGATAGATTCATTCCAACGCTTTTCCTAACTTTTCTATGTCAGCCGTGTAGAACGATTTATCTTTGGTTTCAAAATAGGCGTTAGTTGGTTTGGATGGTTTTTCCCTTTTCAAGATGAATATTATACCATGCGCATCCCAAAATATGGAGGCCATAACCTTCCCGGCCAACTGTTGAGTTTTTGGTCGCTTCGGATGACTTTCACCGGCTGCTCTCCACTCAGCTGACTGACGATTTGAGGTTTTTTTTTATGTTTTCTGGTGTAACAGCCTCATTTGGACGACCAGAGCGTTCAGCATCATTTGTATCTGTATGACCGCGTTTGAGATCAGCATACCACCGACAAATGGTTGTTTTCGACGGAGCAGAGCCCAGATAACACTTTTCAAGCCATCGCTGAGTTTGGTCGGTATTTTTTCCCATTAAAAAGCAATGTTTTATCAACACATGAAATTCGGTTTTTACATTGTTTTGAAAATAGCAAAAGTAGTGTCACTAAAACCACTGTAACTCAATGACACAATGTCGGAATGTCATGAAAGTTTGACACGTAACTTCTAAAGGTTGGTACTAACTGAGAATGGTATGGATTTGTTGAGGCGCCATCTGTTGGTTAGTCCCGGGACTTATTGATCGATGTGTTATTATAATCACTCAATTATGAGAAAAATATATGTTCCACTTTTCATCATGAATATAATATATTAGTGTTAAACAAATTTTTATTATTTGGGTTTAAAAGCTGTTGCAATTTCAACCCACCAAACATTGCAATTAATTGTGAGCACTTGGCGTTGCGTTTTTTTTTTTATTCGATGTATAAATTAGAATTTTAAAGCAGCGCATTATTGCAACAAATATAAATAATGTAATGTGGCTCTCACGACCGGATGGATTTTATTTTCGACATGTTGGCTACACTTCCGTGTAGCCTGACCCATCCCCTCCGCAACGAGATCGGTTCGAGGTCTGTACGTTGAGAAGTGTCGACGCGACAACACGTTTTGTGAAAAATGTCAATCCAATATCCCGCCAAGTGCGAAATACCGGAGGCCGGGCAAGAGTTTTTGAGGCGCTGCAAACTCCATGGAGATGAATTTCTCCGCTCCATCGTTACTGGAGATGAAACTTGGGTTGCACACTACACGCCTGAAACCAAAAGGCAGTCTCAACAGTGGCGTCACACCTCTTCACCCTCCGCCAAAACCACAATTTCAAAACCACAATTTCAGCCAAGAAAATCATGGCATCCGTGTTTTGGGACTGTCAAGGCATAATTTTAATTGAATATATGCCTCAAGGGGAGACCATCAACTCTGCAAGATACTGTGAGACCCTAAAAAAATTGCGGAGGGCGATTCAGAACAAGAGGAGAGGCATGCTGGCAAAGGGAGTCTGCCTGCGGCACGACAATGACAGACGGAACTGCTCGCCTCGTTCAAATGGGATGTCCTGAATCATCCCGCGCATTCCCCTGACCTAGCACCTTCAGATTACTATCTCTTTACCTCCCTGAAGCTGCACATGGGTGGAAAAAGGTTTTCAACCGACGAGGAGGTAAAGGAGGAGGTGGAGAAGTGGACGGAGAGGTTGGCGGGAAACTACTTCGAGGAAGGCATCAAAAAGTTGATACCCCGCTTCACCACCTGCATTGAGAGGAATGGCGACTATGTCGAAAAATAGCTTACATATGTACTACGGTAACCACGTAATTTTTTTGTTTAAATAAAAAAAATTGTAACCTACAAAAATTCAGTACACTTACTTTATGGATATGCCTCGTACATTCGTTATTTGGTAAGGACATACTCATTAAAATGATTACATGATAAAATGTATTTATCTACAATTCCACCTTATCCACTTAGTGTAATCCTTCTTTAAAAAACTCACTTAATCATGTCATCAAATACTGACCCATTTGCAGTGTTAAAAACTTATGTAAGGGAGGCTTACAATAAAAATAATAGGCTTACAATAAAAAATTGAAGTATTTATAAGGTGGTTTTATTTTCAGAACTTTACAGTTCAAGTTTACATTTCATAATTGAATAAATCTTCCAATGTAAAATAATTTCTGTTTCATTTTAGATAGGTAATCTAAAGAAGAAAAAGAGTTTTTTTTTTCAAATATCTAATTGCAAATGTTCTCTTTTCAACTTCTCAGTGTGTATAGTTGATTATAAATAAAAAAAATGTTAACCAAATATACCATGGTAAATAATGAAAGAATTTTGCATTGCACCTTATAATTTTATTTAAAAAAAACGCGAAGGGTAATGAAAGCAAATATAATATATATTTCATTAAATAAATTTTGAAAGAAAACTAAAAGTATGTTGTGGAGATTTGAAAATGACAAATGCCCATTTCATTCTTTATAGGTTTTGGAACATAATCAAAACCTCGTACCCGGAATGTGACCCTAATATGGCATGTCAGATGCTTGATTGGTTGCATAAGTATGAAAATTCACTGAATGCTTCAGACAACTGGTTTGAAGCTTCCGGTAGAGGTCACTTGGAATATTGGGAATGTGAAGGAAACCCTCAACTGAATTGGAATGGGCGAGGATACAGAACCATCATCGATGTTCTTTTGGTAATATATTTCTATACAATTTAATTCTTTTTCTCTTTGCTTGCGTGTTTATTAAGATCTAAAATTACTTGTAATATTATCATTCCATTTGGTAAAAATAATACACAAATATATATTTATAAATATATATTTTGTAGTACATTTATGTTTTGCAAGAGTTAAAATATATTTCAGTTATGCCAATGTAAGACGTGATTTATTTTGATCATTTTAAAAACTGTCCCAATTTTATTAATGCTAAGTTGAAAAATGTACATATATTAATACTTTTCACAATTTAGATGATTTTGAATAATCTGTACATAATTTAAAATGAGTATAATTTCTATCCTTAAACAAAAAAATATATATTTAAATTGTAATTCTGATAATCGATTGATAGATAAAGTGAATATAATTTCCTAATGAGTTTCTTTTTTCCAGAAAAAGTTCCCGAATCCAAGTACTGAACTGCCTGTTCCAATTTTATTGGATAAAGAAGTTATTACAATTGATTGGAACACTGATAATAACAATCATGTGAAAGTTTCGTGCAAAGATGGAGTTATTTACTATTCCAAGCACGTTATCATCACCCTTTCCATAGGAGTTCTTAAGGAAAGGTAAGTTTTTGCAATGCAAAACATAACGAACAACTGGGTCATCAATCATGTAGTAAATTTTTAAGTTAGCACTTGTTTCTATGTCAATTTAGCGTAGTTGTATGAACTATTGTAACATATATTTTTCTATGACATTTTAATATGCTAATTCAACTCATGATAACAATGTGTAGGAGTACTAAGGGGTTTTGCAGAAGGGGTGAATTTATAATAATATCAATTTTCTTATGTAGTTGGTAAATGTTTAGTTCTTGTTAAATTAAATGCAAAGAATCTGAATTATTTCATTAATTTATGTATTAGGTGTTAACATAAGTTGTGTCCGTTTTTTTCCATTTAAAAATGAGCACCAAAAGTAAAATGAAATGGTAAATGTTATACGTCATTCTAAAGAAAATTTTCTGTTCTACAAGATATTGTGTTTGCTTTTACGTTACATATATTATTTTATTTGATTACAAGCCTTCAAAATGGAATGTCAAGTAGATGAAAGTGAGCATTTTCGACACCTCCTTCTGTTCGCGTTCAATCGAGGGAATAAAGCTGCCAAAGCTGCTCGCAATATTTAAGAAGTGTACAGTGAAGATGCTATGAGTGAAAGGACAGCTCGTCGATGGTTTTTTGCGTTTCAAAGACGGTAATTTCGACCTGAAAGACATGGAGCGTTCCGGACGACCAGTGGACTTCGATGGAGACCGCTTAAACCATATTATTCATGAAAATCCCCTTCAAACATTTTTCATTACCATTTTCAAACCATTTTTCATTTACTTGTGGCCATGCGTAGCACGATGACGCGCGAGCAAACCAGCAGAAATTGTCGAACGTTGATTTTTGTTGTTTTCATTCAAAACATGTGGAACCCAAGCGCCAAATTTCTGGACTTTTCCCAATGATTTAAGATGGCGGTATACAGTCAATGTGACTACAATTCATCTGCTCAGCCAATTCTACGGTGGTTTGAAGGGGATCTTCATGAATGATATAGTTTAAGCGGTCCTCATCGAAGTCCACTGGTCGTACGGAAAGCTGCATGTCTTTCAGGTCAAAATTACCATTTTTGAAACGCAAAAACCATCGACAAGCTGTCCTTTAATTCATAGCATCTTCACTGTATACTTCGCAAATATCCCAAGCAGCTTTGGCAGCTTTATTCTCTCGATTGAACGCGAACAGAAGGAGGTGTCGAAAATGCTCACTTTCGTCTGCTTGACATTCCATTATGAAGGCTTGTAATCAAATAAAATAATATATGTAACGTAAAAGCAAACACAATATCTTGTAGAACAGAAAATTTTATTTCGAATGACGTATAACATTTACCATTTTGTTTTACTTTTGGTGCTCAATTTTAAATTGGAAAAAAACGGACACAACTTATGTTAACACCCAATATATTCAAAATATATGTAATTGTTATTGATTTTTATACTTAGTACTTATACATTTGAGGCATTATATTAATATCTCCTTTTTATTTTTAGGCATTTAAATATGTTCTTTCCTAAACTCCCCGTGGATAAATCCAACTCTATCTGTGGAATGACTCTTGGAACAGTGGACAAAATTTTCCTTGGCTTTGATAAGCCCTGGTGGGAAAATGAGTCCAAGTGGTTTGGTTTCCTGTGGAAGCATGGAGATAAGGAGTACTTTAAGAATGAAGATGCCTGGTTAGTTGAAGTATTCGGGTTCAACTCCAGTGAACACAACCCTAATATTCTGTGCGGCTGGGTTTCTGGACCTGCTGCAAGATTAATGGAGACTTTGCCTCTCGAGAAGGTAGAAGATGGACTTTATCGCTTGCTCCGATACTTCATGAGTAGCTATGCCGAGATCCCGAGACCCACATTCTCGAAAAGGTAAGTGTTCATAGTTAATCAATGTGAGAGTTGTGTGTTGAGATGAAATAATGTGTCTTCGTTTTTCTTCGTTTTAATTTATTGTCACCTTTGATTAAAACAATCATCTTATCTATGGTTTTATGAATGATTTGTTTCAGTGGAGTTTCAGATGGCACAATCACATCTTTTAAAATATTAGGAAATATTTTATTACTTAAGTTTTCAAGTCAAAATGAAATAGTGAATAATTGAGTTTTAAATATGATTCATTTTCCGATGAAATATCTTCTGACTTGTCATTTATTTACTATCTTATTCCACTTTATCTGGTCGATTTGTTGGATGTCATATATACTTAAAAATATATTTTGAATGTTATTTTAAGCAACAATATGATACCAGTATGCAAAGAACACCTGTCTCTTTTCTAATCTTTAAGGTATTTATATGATTTAGTTGATAAGATTATTTATTGGTTGCTATGTAAAACAAGGTAAATAAATTTCTTCAATAATTTTGTTCTGGTGTATATGATGTTTATAATCGATAAGTATATAGTATGCAAAATGTTGATATTTTGATTAAAATATATTTAAATCTCAGGTCGACTTGGTACTCAAATCCATTTACTCGTGGGTCATACTCTTTCTATAGTATGGAAACAGAGAAGCGCGAAGCTTCTCCACAAATATTAGGCTTACCGCTTCTAGACAAATCGGGTGCTCCTGTTGTTAACTTTGCTGGAGAAGCAACATCTCCTCATTATTTCTCTACTGTTCATGGTGCTATTGAAGCCGGCTACAGAGAAGCAGATAGAATTCTGGATTACAGAAAGCAGTCTAGGTAAGATGTTTACAAATATCAAATTTATGTTATACTTTCTTGATTTGTTTTTTTTTTTGTAATGGTAGAACTTCAATTATCCAAGATTTTATTTTATTTAGTAAATGCATTTAGTATGGTCTTTTTGTTAACCATATAGAGCACTACATATAAATAATACATTTCATAAAATGCCTAGCTTCACTTCACTTCCATCCTTGATAGTTGTCCATATCGCAAATTCGTTATAAATAATAATTAAAATAAATAATTCTAAATTTATCCTTTAATTAAGTTTAAAATGTTTTATATATTTGTGGAGAATTACAGAAAAGAGATCAGATCCGTTAATTTCGATGTTAAAAAAAAATAATCTTACGAGTACATGGAAATACTCTTGATTTGTTCCCTCTAAATGGCTGTAGTCGGCATTCTATTAGTCTTGAAATATTCCATTTAGTTTTATGTACTGCCTAAGGCCTCTTCCAGAAAAAGAATACTTAGATTATATTGAATATCTATAAAATTTACCCTTATTATTACTAGATTAATTTACATATTTTCTTCTCCATTTTGACACTTGAAGTGAACAATGAAAATTGGAACACTTTACACTCACTAATGATTTCAACCTTTTTGCAAATTGCGATTCTTGTCTTTTGCAAGTAAACATATTTTGATTTATGATATATTTATAACTGATTTCATCTTTGTAATTTGTACTTATCTTAAACTTTTAACTATTTTAGCAATTATGTGATCGATTATTAAAAAAAGGTAATGGGATCATAAAATATCAATGGGGATTAGGAATACTTTTTCTAGTACTTGTCGCGAAAGCATCAAAATGCAGTAAAATGAGTTTTTTCTCATGCTCAAAGATGAAATTTAAATCAAAACTTATTTTCTGATACATGTGCTCAGAAATACCACTGAATAATAATAATAATAATAATAATAGTTCAAAATAAATTATTTTGCCCCGCAATAAGCAAAATATATTTTTTTTGTGAAATTTATATCAGAGAAATTCAATATGACCTTTTTTAGAAGTATGCTAATTATAAAGGTTATCTTTTGTATAGAAATTTAAGGAAATTGAAATTTTACTAGTACTTGCTCTTAACACATCGATCAATAAGTCCCGGGACTAACTACTAAAACAACATTTGTTTGCCAAAATTCTTCTTTATTCATCAACATCATCTCCTTCAAGAGTGATACATTCATTCCAACGCTTTCCTAACTTTCTATGCCGGCTGCTCTCCACCTGACTGCCGATTTGATTCCGGAGTATAGTGGTGGATCCAAGTTTCATTCATTGTTGTTTCTTTCCATGCCAGCCGTGTAGAATGATTTATCTTTGGTTTCAAAATAAGCGTTAGTTTCGGCAATCACTTCTTCATTGGAGTCAAATCTCTCCCTGGAGCATCTTTTTGAGGTCTGCGAACAGCCAATAGTCGCTGGGGGCCAAATCTAGAGAATACAGTGGGTGCGGGAGCAATTCGAAGTTCAACTCGTGCAATTTGGCCATCGTTACCATCGACTTGTGACACGGTGCATAGTCCTGATGAAAGAGAACTTTTTTCTTCTTCATATGGGGCCGTTTTTTTTGCAATTCCTGCCATCAAACGCTATGTAATATTCGCTATTGATGGTTTTTCCCTTTTCAAGGTTATCGATGAATATTATACCATGCGCATCCCAAAATACGGATGCCATAACCTTCCCGGCCAACTGTTGAGTTTTTGGTCGCTTCGGACGACTTTCACCGGCTGCTCTCCACTCAGGTGACCGTCGATTTGATTCCGGAGTATAGTGGTGGATCCAAGTTTCATCCATTGTCACATACCGACGCAAAATCTCCTGTTTCTTTTGCGTAAATAGTGACAAACAGCGCTCTGAATCATCGATGCGTTGTTTCTGTTCCATTGTGAGCAAACGCGGCACCCATTTAGAAAAAAGCTTTTTCATGACCAAATG
>CATKWJ010000622.1:0-27500 GCA_949825065.1 Odontocerum albicorne | reverse complement strand
TTTAAGCTATTTTTTTTGTCTTTTCTTTATTAATCAGTACTTAGCTCCGATATGCGATCCTTTACTTCCTATTTTATTCACAAGTATCTTTTGAACCAATCTTAATTATTAAATTGTACAATTGTTTAGTTTTTTTCAATATAATTAATTTCTTTTTATTTTTTGTTTTTTATATTGTCAGCCCTCAGCTCCAACATGCGACCTTTTTAGCTGATATAGAAAAAACAAAGAAAATTATCTTTCTATTATCTTTGTTTCTTCGTCTCCTTCTTCACCAATTTCCTCTCACAACATATCGGTGATGTACACCACAATTTGAGCTGATTTTAATTGTGTAGTTAACATTTTCGTTTTTTTATCCGATAGTCTATATTTCTAATTATTATGTGGAAACTTTATAATTGGTTTGCTGTTAAATATTTTATTTTATTTATGAATTTACTTTTACTGTCAAAGTTCTGAATTAATAAAAAAAAATTGTTTTTAAATATCTTCTATAGTTGACAAAAATATCCTATAACCAAAATGGCGGTTAATTGAAGTAAACAACCTATTTTAGCTCATCCTGTAAGAACTTAACTCGGATGCACAAGTAAATCTAGAGAATATAAGTAAGGGTGACAACAGGCACGTCGCACACGTTGCGCTTATTCCAAATTAACAAATGAGTTCCACTAACCTGTCAAATGTAAATGGGTTTTCCCATTGCGAGATAAAGGTGGGCTATTCAACTATTTGCAATTGAAAGCAACCGTTTTATTAGCTCAACGAAATTAAATTCTCAAGTCAAGCTTGAATACGAATAACACAATATTTTTCCCGTCTCTTCCTACATAATGTGATATTTTTTGTCAACTCTCCTTCATCAGTCTATGCACTCTGTAAATGGGAGAGCGGTTTTTTACTTTTATTGTATTGTATTACACTTTTACTGTATACAATGCAATCTGGTGAATGTATTGTCATGGGAAAATCTCTTCCAACTAATCAAAAAAGTCTTAAAAACCTCAAGTGAGGACCAGACTGGAACCCTTTCAAAAATCTTCTGCCTACGCGAATTGAATCCGCAACCCTCGGCCTAGAAAATCTTACCAACAAGGTCACGGAGATTGTCAATTTATTCCAACAGAATTCAACCCCTCAAGAACTGGGCTGGAGGACTGTCATCTAACGAAATAAGCCATGGAAGTCATCAATTTATTCAAACAGAGGATAAGAAAGAAAGATCTACATGTGATATCAAAACAAAGCATTGGAAATTACTTCTAATTGTGAAAGCTGCACAGTTAATTACTGTACAGCTAAAGCTTAAGCTTGCAAAACAACATCACTTCATCTGGGGAAATCTCGGATATTTTGCTCACATCCTCGGAGTGAAACGTGGACATAGAAAAAGACTGAAAAAAGCCGAATAAATGCTATAGAAAAGCATACACTGAGAAGAACATATGGGGTAACAATTTATATGACAGAATATGGAGTAAAGTATTAGGGTTAAACGTGAACTTAAGGTTGATGTGTTATGTAAAATAAAGAAAAGCGCTGTGAAATGGTTTGGGTATATTAAACGAATGAATGAAGAAAGACAAAAAAATGTAATGTGCAAATGTGAGTGGAAGGCGTAGTAGAGGAAAACCAAGTAAAATATGGTGGGATCAAGTGAATAATATTTTGAAATAAAGAAACGTAGAAAGTCAGAAAAATCGTAGAAGTTGTATGATAAGGTGTATCGATATGGAAGAGGTGAAGCAAGTGTGTCGAGGTAGGAAATCTGGCACTCTGTTCTTTCTATCTACTCTGACAGGGAAATGGTGTAATGATATATATGTATTCTGCTCTTATCCCAGTTTGTTCTGGTTAGCCAGCACATTGTTCATGTAGCACTATTTAATTCGAACCAATGCTCATGCTCCATTTAATTTTACCTCATGTAAAGTTTTTATTTCCCGATCACTGCCTACCTGATATGCATGAACAAACCGTGGTAATTATTGCAACATCAAGTTTTGGACCCAGGATTGATTGTAGCGTATTATTGCAACGCCAAGTCTTGGACCCAGGATTGATTGTAGCTCATTATTGTAACGCCAACTTTTAGAGGCAGAATTGATTGTAGCTTATTATTAACACTCTATATGATGTTTTTCTTGTTAAAAATAATATTATGACTATAAAAGACCTAGTAAGAAATAACCATAAAATAAGGGCCGACATGTACTTTCAATACTAGACAAATAATCGACGAAGTGTATTCTATTGATAGCTCAAGAAGAATGGTTTACTATGACGCTCTAAATTTGTCATAGTAAATTGTGTAAAAAGAATTAAATACAAATTGGGTCTGCAATAAATCATAATGAGATTTCAGTAAGAACATAGACACGTGGTGATTCTCAACGTGAGCAATATCACCCTACTTTTATATTGGGGGGGGTGGTTCGATTTTAATATTTGGTGGGCGTTGAGGTTTCCAGGGTTATCAGGGGGCATTAAGACGTTCAAAAAAGTTATCCTGCCTATATAGCAAATTTAAACGTTATTTTCACCACTGATTTTATTCGTAGCATTTCCGTCTTCTTACCTCGTTGAAACAGGTTTTAACGCGGTAAGTTCAACACTTAGAAAATAGACATCGACTAGAAATTGTGAGTCGTGAAGGTTACAACACTCCAAGTGGGCATTCGCCCAAAAAGTGCTGTGAAACCTTATTTTAGACAGCCAGAATAGTGAATAAAAATTAATAAAAATAAAATAAATGTTTTTAGGTAATACTCTTAACTAGGTGTATGATAGTAATTAGTGGAAATCAGGTAAAGCAGGAAAAAGAAACTTGATTAATACGTATTTTATCAAAAATATTTTTAAAACTCACCAAAAGTGTTAAAACATTTAGAATTGATTTTTTTAAGAAAAAAGAGAAAGAATCGTTGGAGAATATACTTTTTGAGTAATTCCGAATGGAACCCAAAAATGTTTCTAGCACCACAATCGATTCAATTTAACCTTTTCGTTTTATATTCGGGAAAAAAATTAAATCAATTCCTATATCCTTTTTTCTGTATCTCTGTAAAGGAATTTACATAACGCAGAAGATTTTCCGCGATACTCACTCCTTATACACAATATACCCGTTTCACTTTTCTCCCACGCCTCCTCAGACCGGTTATATTCATTGAGTGAAACAACCTGAAAAACTTCAATTCCCGAATGCTTTTAGGTGTTTTTATTTCTTTGTGTTTACTCGCCGAGATCGTATTTCGCTATTCCAATATTATTAGACAGCCCCTTGCGTTGGGAATCCGCCGCTGAGTGACGGACGACCGAAGACCGACGGACGGAAATATCCAGCGCCGGACGATTCGCTTCACAATGGATACGCCAAACAATAACTAGGATTCTATCCAAGAGCCGGTTTCAGGACCTGCAAAAAATATGACAAAAAAAGATTTTTATATTGGTGATGGATGGCATACAAACATATGCATTAATATTATTTTAACCTTTCATTGTATACAGCACACCCCAACGGGCTTATTACCACTAGGCAATCTCTTCAAATTATCATAAAGATATTAATGAGGCTTTAAGGGAAAAGTGAACTGGATTTTTTTAAATCTTGTTTCTAACGGAAATCACACAGATAACCCTTGAAATGAAATAGAGGTTTCTACAACTAGATCTTGGATGTCGTTTTATTATTCACTCTCATTATTATTTATTCATTAACATCCTATGCGTTCCATCAGGAAAACAGGGATTCCATAAAACGTATCCATTCAGGTTGTTCCACAGTTTGGCATTTTACGTTTTTTTATAAGCGCGGCTTAGCCCAATTCTAGGTAGTAATTGTTTGTTTAAAAATGCTTTTTCGACAATAACACAATTTCCCCTCAACCTGGGGGAGACGCTAAGAACGGGTTATCAAACCCACTTCGTTTCAACTCATCTTTTCGACCACAGTTATCGAATCCCCCTGCCAGGAGATTTAAAAAGTTTATGTAAATTGGACATATTTATTATTTTTTTAACATTTTATTGTAATACAATGTGGCGGACTTATTGCCACGCGGCAATCTCTTCCAACAGACTATTCTGAATAATTCATTGTGCCTTCAAACAAAAGGGGATTTATGAGAACCGCAGCATAACTCCTGTTTTATTAACTGTTACCTTTTACGTAGGATTTTGTTTAACAGTTAACTTTTAGCTTTCTTTACTCCATGAAGAGCATAGGAGTACGTTTAATTTTTTTTTCTTGATATCATATTCTTCTTCGAATTCTTTTAAATAAATTTATGATTTTAAAAATCTTTCCTTTGTTTTCTTTCTTTATGTACTCGTAATACTAAGACAGGTATGATATATACTCGTGTATCTTTGATATTTATCAATATCCTTTCTATCGGATAATTTTAAACACTCTTATGATTTCACAAGAAATACTTTTTTTCCTTATAAAAACATCATATATTTATTTGTATAATATCTTAATGTATGTACATATATTAACCATTTACCCGTATTATTATATGTATACGAACCTCCTACTATTTTTGTTCACAAATACGGCTTTTTTTTAAACCCTGCGGTCCTTAAAAGAAATACTGTACTCGGAAACATTGTTTATAATAAAAATAACGTTTAAATTTTCATGGAAAACATGTGAAAATCGTTAAACCCACATATTGTGATTAGGTCTTCTACATTTAGCGCGCAATTATCTAATAAATGTCACAGTGCTGCCTTTGAAATCGTTACATATGTGTTACCGGCAAGCTATTTCGTATTGTATGATATATCCGTTCATTGTATGATATTTTTTAACTACTCATTTCACCAAAAGTTAAAAAATATTTCAAATATTTCTCTAATAAATCTACTTTAATATATTTAGTTGACCATCTGTAATAGAGTGTTATCAATATTTTATGAGAATTTATCTACATGTGATAAGATGTCGTTGATAATTTTATACACGGAATAATTTTCTTCCCACAGCTATTTACTGTGTTCGTTCTTCTCATTGGAAGATTTTATCTGTACCACTTTTATAGGTTATCTTTACCACTTATAAACATTAGTTCTTTAGCTTCATCTGACTTCAATGATATACATATATTGCGCCATTTTATGTCCGAATTCTCTCCGATGTTGCTTCCGTTTTGTGTGACATATCTAAAAACGTTTCAACTATTGTAACCAACTCCATATATCGGCACCTTGAGGATCTCATAAAGACTTCCAAATTCTCGTTCAAAATTGATCCCACTGAATGACCATTTCAATAACAGGCCTGTTTAGTTAGCTTCTAAAGTAACTCATTTTGTAAAGAAAAATGTAAACAGAGTAAAAAAAGTGTCATAGATAGAGTATTACTGTATAATTTCCAAACCAGTTAATTAATACGGAGTTGATGATATTGATAAAATGTAATAATAAAACTACCTCAGGCACTTTATAATTTTGTCTGGAACCAGTTTTAAGTGTATACACGTTTTTCATTAAATTGTATTTCTACGGCCAGCTTGAGTTATTTCAGAAATTCGAAAATATCATTATCTTAGTTATTTTTCATTTGTAAAATTTATTTCCGAACTAAGTTATAAAGAATTTCATATTAATTACAACTTTTTTTTATTTAACTTGCTCAAATAAGTTTATTATTTAAAAAAAACGTAATCGTATAAAAATAAACTTTGCCTGGATTTAGTCTTGTAGACAAATAACTGACATGAATATTGCATTTCCCTACGTTTTCTCTATGTTCAAATTTCAGTTTATATAGTTAGGTGACCTCTGTGGTCACTTCCCTTTGCTCCGGGAGTTTAAGGGGCGATTCCCGATAATACAAACAAAAAGTAAAAAACATCCCAGTCACTTCAAGAGTTCGTCAGGTAACAAAACTCGCACGCACCGAGTATGTGTGTAAATAATGTTATCTTTTTACGTATAGTGTTACCAACGTCTGTAATGATGAACCACGAGTTCCGTGCCTATTCCAGTGGCTCTTAAGTGATGTTATCTATCCCATTTTATTGTGTTACCAACATGTGTAATGACTAACCACGAGTTCCGTACCTATTACAGTGCCTCTAAACCTGAAGGCTCGATTACTGAGGCCGAAGACAACATTGGCCTCCTATCACGCTCTTCAATATGTTATATCTGAATTATCAACTCGGAGGTGTTAAACGGTACCATACAAACGAAAAATACAATGTGACATATCGATAATATCGATATGAGTCACATTGTATTTTGCAATGTGACTTATCATATATCGATTAACATATGTCGATATAAGTCGAATTATATTTTTCAATGTGGCTTATATAGATAATAGATTAATTACCAGTTTTGTTATTTTAGATCAATTTACAAACCGAAAATTTAATACATCTCCTTCACACGTTACCGTTACCATGTGATTTATTATTATTAGAATTAAACGGCATTTTTTTTAAATATCAATGTTGATTCAATTAAATAATTTAAGAAATAAGACTCTGGCACACGATTTGTTTAATATTATTTATTTAGGGTATATGTTTTCTACGACACGTGTTTAATTTAAAACAATTTAAATTATTTCAATTTTAACACTTAAGTTTACAATCTCAAAAGCATATATCTCCATTTCAATAACGATTTAACACAGACTTCGATTAGTGAATCCTTTACAAATAATACCCAATATTGCCTGTTTGGTAAGACACAGGAAGTCTTACAACCCGAGAGGTTTCGGCCTCGAGTCCCGTTAATACCACGTTTAAAAATAGTTGGAAGAGATTCCCACATGATGATAAATCCACCAGGTTATACTTTATACAGCCAAAGTGTAACATAAATCCACCAGGTTGTACTTTATACAGTGAAAGTGTAATATAAATCTACCAGGCTGTACTTTATACAGCGAAAGTGTAATATAAATCCACCAAGTTGTACTTTATACAGCGAAAGTGTAATATAAATCCACTAAGTTGTACTTTATACAGCGAAAGTATAATATAAAACATACGAACTGATTTTTAAAAATCTTCTTCAGCTGTTTCTTTTTATTTCCATTCTAATTCGTGATTTGATTTTGAATTTAATTGTTAACGTATTTTAAGAAAAAAAACGGTTAATGTTTATAATAATACAAAAATTGAGAAATAACATTATGTAATTTAAGCAACTCTGTGTGTTGTGGAAGAACACGCACGTTTAACAATAGTTCCTTCACTTAAGGAATCCTAAGTTAAACCGTGTTTACCTAACTTCTGTATATATACATAATATTATCGTAGAGAATTTGAGGCATTATCATCATTTCTAAACACATTTGTCACAAATATGCATAATAACAATTTACCGAGCGACATATCTGAGAATGATAACTCTAGCAATGGCGTCTAACAAAGTGGGACAAAGGAATGCTATTAGTGAGGGTATCGTAAACAGACTACTAATTACCCACTCTTAGCCGTATTCAGCCATCTTTCAAAACTGCATTCGGAGTTGAGTGAATCGAGTTGACGTAATCCAGGCTGTATTATATTATATCTTCTGCTTTCTCTCGGACAATTTACATATTTTCTGATTTCAAATAGTTCGTAAAAAAATCTTTAACACTTATGTAATAGTAATAACATGAATGTATAATAATTATGTTTTCAAACATTTCGTGCTTTTATTTCAATTATCGACTTTATATTACTGTTCATACAATTAAAAATAAATCCTATAGTGGCCTGGTTGGTAGTACGACGCCTGTCTCCCAGCCTGGAGGTTGCAGGTTGAAATCCCGTTAGAATACAGATTTTTTTTAATGGATTCCAGGCTGGTTTTCACTTAAAGGGGTATTCTACTCTAGAGGCGTGAGTTTCGGGTGTTTTTTCTTCAGAATTAATAAAAAAAAAACTAAAAACATTTTACCTATGCATTTTTTTCAGATTTCAGAATGTACAAAAAAATTGTGATTTTTTTTTAATTCAATATGCTATCAGCTGTTATATCTTGTTGTAAAAAAAGGGGGGTAAGCTGGTCGACATGACTGAAGCCCTTTCGTAAATTTAAAACAAAAATCATACACAGTTTCTTGATAAAAAAATAATGTCTTTATACTCGTAGTTGGTACCAAAGGGAGAAAAAATCGTAAAATGGCGGCTGTTACCCTTTTTTCAAATATTTCCATTTTTTTTAAACAGTAAAACAAATAGTTTTGAATTTTTAAAGGTAGGAACGATATAAAAACATTAATTTAAGTTTTATACCAAATTTAAAGGCAATCAATTGAATATAACTTGCGATTTTATGTCGACCAGGTTGAAAAAAGTAGTTTCGAGAAAAACGCGTTTAAAGTTTTGAGATTATTGTCGAGTCATACCGGTGCGGCGTAATTTCTACCTCATTTATGACTATAACTTCGTAAATATTAAGAATTTTAAAATTTCCTTTTGAGAACATATTCTTAAAGGTCTAAACTTTAAAAGTATGCAAAACAAATATTTTTTTTCAAATTTCTAGAGTAGAATACACCCTTAAGTCCTTTTTAACATCTTCCTGGCTGGTTGGAAGAGATTGTAATATGGCATTAAGCCCGCCAAGTTTACTGTATACAACGAAAGTGTAAAACAATACAATTCAATAATATGACAACATTTATAAGCTAATGATTATTTTGCTATGAATGAATAAATTATTACATAAAATTTAAAGAGGGTACTATTTTACTCTCAATCGAATTCTCGGAAAAGTATAATAAAAAAATTAGAACTAAAATTTTTTAAATGTAATACTTTATAGGATTTTAAAAAAGTTTATAAAAATATATTTAAATATATTCTTAGTTTCGTTCCATTTTCTCTATAATCTACTCATTTTTATTTATTTATTTAGTGATTTACTTACATTTCTCAGAAGTGAGCATTTACGATTGAGGAATGAGCATTTTCACTTGACGAGCGAAAAATATTTTTTTGTAAGATAGTTAATTAAAACGTATCTATAGGTATGTATGTTCATTGACCTTATAAACATTCGCTCGTTCTCTCAGTGAAGATGTGCCTTAACAGAAAATTTTCAATGAGTATATTTTATGTGATTATAAAAATATTCCCTAAAAATAAACTACAATAATCAAAATTAAAACTTAAATTTAGTTATGAAACATATACGAGTATCAAATTATCCATAATTACACAATATCTAGTATACTATAATAGAAAAAATCATGTTTCTTTTTTGTTTGGTGTTTAATAAAATAAATAAATTATATGACACCAAAAGTTTTTCATTTGTGTTTTATCTTTAAACCATTTCAAGTATTTGAATTTTACTGATGAACTTAATAACTCATTGAAAAAAAGTTCACGACCAATTCATGGGTAAATTGTATTTTTGCTTAAATAATAATATATTTTTTGCTTTTAACAAATTTAAATAATCTACAAACTTGCAGGCAGGACGAAAAGTTATCAGTTTAATTATTTTTCCAGATGCATCATCCTATCCAAATGAAACCTGCCGATAGTGAAAATAGAAATGGTAAGTTTTCTTGAATTGTTTTACACACAGAGGTTAAGAATTTTAAATAATCTGTCTTTTGACTTGAAGAATTTACTTCATGAAATCTTATCGAGCTTATTAACGAGACACACTTTTTACTGATTGCATTTTTCAAAAGTATTTACCTTACGAAATGACCGTTAATTAATGCCATGTCGGAATTACAGCTTATTACGTAAGGGAAGGTTCTTCCATTCAAAATAATTACAGAAATTTGTGTCGGTAATCTCACGTAATGAAGTAATTTTTCTTGACAGGGGAAGCCTGCCTACACGAACATTCCAGTAAATGCCATATGAGTTTGTCCCTTTAATAGCGAAGGTTTCGTTATTAAGACCGGACTCTAATGCTATAATATAGCAGCGTAAGAACAACGTATAAAATTGCCTAATGTATTGGTATTAGGAACATAAAGAAAATACGGCGCAGCAGAAATACATACTGTAAAACATTCCCCGTTCACAATTTTAGATACATCCAAAATATAACAAGTATTTCACGTCTACTTAATCTGTCTCTCGTTATAGCTTCATCACTGAAGATTTCATTCTTTGTGCTTGTTGATCCTGCTACATTTTTTTATTGCTGTCTTCGGAAATATTCTTTAAATTTTCTTTGGCGGGTTTAATAAGTGTTTCTCTTCACTTTCCACCACCAATTTAAATGAACTTTTCTAAGATTTAAAAAAATGCACTCGACATTCTGAAGACCATTTAAGGACAGGGAATATTATATTACTGAGTACATACGAGTAGAGTTGACATCGAAAAAACAATCTTGAACAACTAGAAAGAATCGTTTGTACACAACTGGGCGTTAAAAATATATTTTTTATTTTCTTAACGATAGCCTTAATTTTCTACATTTCACTTGTTTTATTCTAGTTAAATCGTTTTTTTTTTAGAAATTGTGTGGCCGAGTTGAATTAATAGAAATGTCGGTAGAAAAATGTCAGTAATCGGCATACGTCTCTCTCTTTTGCTTTTGAGCTATAAATTCGGTAAATTATTTTGCAAAATGTCATATTCGATTCGAAATTGCGTGCCTACCGTTTGTCTAAAAAATGTGTTATTGAAAGGGACACAACTCGAATCGAGAGAAAGAGCAGATTTCAAACTTTCATTATTCACTTAAAATTATTAAATACTCATCAAACTTACGTGTTCTTTAATCGGTGACATGTAGTCTTCGTAAACTAAGATACATCCAAATAAAGGTTGGCTAATATGATATTTTCCTACGATATTAATCTTAACGACCATCGACTGTAATTGGGCTTCCCAATGATTTTTATCATCACGTATCAGATCGCTATGATAGCGATAGGTAATATCTGTCCATGCTATCTTCAATTTGATCAACTTAAAATCAACCTTACGTCAGATATGAATTAATTCAACTTGGTTACATGTGTCGTCGTATAAAATCACCATAATATCGATAGCAAATATCTGCTAATGCCAACTTCACATCGACCAATTTAAAATCAATATTACGTCAGATGTAAAGTCAGGTTGGTTGCCTGCAGCGCCGTATAAAATCGTCATAATATCAATAGAAAATATCTACTCGTGCCAACTTCACTTCGATCAGCTTAAAATGAACCTCTCATTAGGTGTGAACGCATACAGCTCGGTTGCTTGCGGCGCGAAGAAGCGCGCTGTGAGTACGGTCGCGTGTCGACACTCAGGGCGGGCAATGGTTGGATACAAAGTGCAGCGTGTCGCCCGATAGGGTCGGGTCACCAGCTTGTACAAAACTCACCTAACCACTACACACCATTCGTCAATTACTGTGGATATTACAGAAATATGTGTGATTTATCTTTAGATATCGAACTTGATTTTAAAAAAATCAATCATCTTTTAACCTTTGTTGAGATATTTCACGAGATTAAACCCAACCTGGTAACAGTTTTTTTAATGAAATTAATTCAATTAAGAATTCGGAAAATGTAAGATGAGTCCTGTGACAGCTCACAAATTTGCCCCAATACAACCTTATGTAATGTATTTACCTAAATAACCTGCTATTTATTAGAATTGAGGCTTATATTAAAGTTTATAAAATAATTAAAGTTACTGAACATCGTTACAAGGTTGTATTGGGGCAAATTTGTGAGCTGTCACAGGACTCATCCTACATTTTCTGAACTATTGTATAACCATTCAATATACATTACATCGACGGGATATTTTTGCATATAAACAAATTTAAGAGATACGCTCTTGAAATTAATAAAATAAACTTGAAAGTGTCTTTATGTGTTGGATATTTTCTGCATATAAACTCGCACGTCCATTTATTATATTTTAGTGTGGCGACAGACAGCTCTAGGAAGCAGCGATAGTGTTCAGTGTTGAGACGGGCTTGATTTATGGTGTATATTAAGATGTAAATATTAACCGGAATGACTGCGTTAAGATACTGACCTATCCTCATAGTCTAATTCGATAATCCCATTGTATTTTTTTGTTTATTATAAAACACAATTCAGTTGTGAATACTCTATATACACTCAAAAAAATTACTCATTTTCAATGTGTTTTTAAATAATTACCTACCTTAATCACTATCAGGACATAAATTCGTCTCGTTAAGTCTCTTGTCGTCGTAATATATACCTATAAAATATGTACGGCGCGGAGACGCCGTGGACTCTGAGAGCTAGTAAAAAACATAATAAGTACACCTAGAATGTGACGCTGGAAAGGGACGTTACGAATTCAACGGACGGCAAGGCGAACTAATGCCTTCATTTTCGAACAAATGTGCGTCACCGACAGATTATTGACAATATTCCTACAACGAGTCTTTCAATTCTTTGGATACATTGCTCGTGCCCAAAGAGATTGTTTGGAGAGCCTTGTGGTGTGGAAGGTGTGTGTGGAAGGTGTGTGTGGAAGGAGTTTATGTGTGTGTGGAAAGAGGATATGTGTGTGTGGAAGGAAGACACACAAAAGGAAGAGTCCCAATGCGTTTCGCTGACCAAGGGAGAGATGCAACTGAAGAGTACAGGGATGAATGGAGAGGAGTTGTCAAGGGCTATAATTGGAGTCACGATGCATCTTCATGAGCTACACGACAGAATATAAAAAAAAATAGGTACGAATTCGTACTACAACGATAAAAAATACGTTATGTACTTCTTAGTACTCAAATCTGTCACGTAAATTCTTTAGTTTTCTCTATTGCGATCTTAAGTGTGGAGACATGCGCTTAGAAAAAAGAAAATGTATACAAATGTGATGTTGAAGATGAATACTTCGACACTGCATGCGTCCATACTTCTGGTCCGAAATAAAAAAGGCTGTCTACATAAATATAATACTGTCATATTGAAAATATTACGCTAGAAGACATTAAAAGCACAGAAAAGCTGCTAACGACTTAAATTTTTGAGGGGTGGCAAGCAAAAGAACGGTGTCAAACAAGGTAGAAAAACCAGATCAAACAGATGACTAATTCCTCACTGAGTGCTTTACTCAACATGACTCAGAAGAGGGAAGATTGAAGATGAATCATTAGCTCAGTTCTAAAACATCAGGAAACTACAACAAGTGACACGACTAATAAGGAGAGGCATAAATAGTATGGATTAAAATTTAGCTTATTTTGTTAATATCACAGATTCGATTCCACTAATATGACTACCGGTGAATTTAACCATTTATTTAAAGATTTTATTTTCAATCGAACAAATCTAACAATCTTGTTTTTTTGTGCAAATTGTAATTCATTTTACTATTTTTATGAATACGATGGATTCACTTTTTAGCTCAGTTTTTAACTAGTAATTGATTGATCTATGTTTGTAAGAGTTTTCTCAAAACTGCACTAATGTCACATCAATCAAACATGTTGTTATCACTTTCATTTCCGATTTGTGAATGCAACACGTTGTTCACAAACCACAGGACTTTAAACAACGTATTAGTTAGCAAATATCCAACTCAACTGAAATTCTTGACGGGTTTGGAATGTTTTTAGTTTAAGATCTTATCAAATCAAAATATACTCCTCAACGAACCAAACAGATGTTTACCTTAAAATAAATTGTATGATTTACCCTTTGGTAAATTTGCCTTTGTCTTTGCTTCGGCTTTAATTTTGTGGAATTCCATATTAAATTTTTTAACTAAAAATTACTCGTACTTTGGTATTATTCCACTACTTGTATCTATCGTAATTGATAAAAGGTAGAAACATAATGTCTAAATATTATTTAGTAGGAATTTATATAATTGGGGATCACAAATTTATTAATTATTAAATATTCTCAAAATATATGTTTGAGGTAATATGATAATGTAGTCTCTAACAGGTTATTTGGCAAAACCTCATTTTTTTACTATGAAAAGAAATATTAGGTCCTTACATATGAAATTGGCGTTTTGCCGTACTGGCAACTTTGATCTCAAATATCTTCTCTTTGGTTAGGAATTCCAAATTCAAATTTATACAGCTATTTACTCAAGTATTTGTGTTTCGAAAATTATAATTCATTTGTTTTTTCCTCAATTGTTTTTTTTTCTTTGCGTCACTCAGTTTACAAAATGGAAAACTTGAAATATCGCGTTATTTACGAGTACGAGTTCCACCGTGGCACCAGTGCTGCAGAAACTGCTCGAAGGATTAATGATGTGTATGGCGACGGTGCCGCAAAAGAAAACACAGTGCGTTTTTGGTTCCATCGTTTTCGTTCTGGAAATTTCGACCTGCAGAACAAGCCCCGTGGACGGCCGGAGACCAAAGTTGATAATGAAGAATTGAAGGCTATTGTGGAAGCGGATCCATCGCAAACCACGTCCGAGTTAGCTGCAGGCTGCGGTGTTAGTGATAAAACTGTTTTAATCCACTTGAAGCAAATTGGGAAGGTGAAAAAGCTTGAAAGGTGGGTACCTCACGAATTGAGTGAAGCAAATCAACAAACGCGCGTTGACTGCTGCGTTGCATTACTCAACCGGCACAATAATGAAGGGATTTTGAATCGAATCATTACCTGTGATGAAAAGTGGATCCTGTATGATAATCGGAAGCGCTCATCGCAATGGCTGAACCCTGCCGAACCAGCCAAACCATGCCCCAAGCGAAAATTGACTCCAAAAAAGTTACTTGTGAGCGTTTGGTGGACTAGTGCTGGTGTCGTTCACTACAGCTTTCTTAAATCTGGCCAGACGATTACGGCAGATGTCTATTGTCAGCAACTGCAAACCATGATGGAAAAGCTAGCTGCTAAACAACCGAGGCTGGTTAATCGCTCTAGGCCACTGCTGCTTCATGATAACGCTAGACCACACACTGCACAACAGACGGCTACCAAATTAGAAGAGCTTCAATTGGAATGTCTAAGACATCCACCGTACTCTCCGGACCTTGCCCCGACAGATTACTATTTTTTTCGAAATTTGGATAACTTCTTGCAAGGGAAAAAATTCAACTCCGATGGGGCAGTCCAAACCGACTTCAAAGCTTTTATTGATTCCCGTCCGAATGGTTTTTTTAGTAAAGGGATCGATGAACTACCTATGAGATGGCAAAAGTGCATAGATAGCAATGGTACATACTTTGATTAAATAAATATATTATATTAAAAAAAAATCAACTTTATGTTCCTCCCAAACAAAACGCCAATTTCATATGTAAGGACCTAATATTTGTGTTGAACGTATATATATACACGAGTATATATAACATGCCGCTTTCTTATCTTAAGTTTTAAATTATCACAATATTTATATTAGATATACATTTTAAAATTTATCAATGATAAAAATATATCAGTGATAAGACACATTTATTTTATCAGCGTACTCTTCAATTCATAAAAGTGTCTAGAATCCAAAGTGAACTCTCCTTCTGAGTTGGTTATACTACGAGTATGTAAACGGAACTTATACATAAATCAAAAGAACATTAATAAAATTGTCAATTATCTGTACAAATTTCACATACCTAAACCCAAGTATAACGGTTTCCTGTGCAAAATTACCCGGAGTTCCAAATGTTCTTGACCTCAGAATGAAATGATTTGATAAAAGTGACAACTTTTCTTCGGTTAAGTCAAGTGATAACTTATCTCAAATCAGTGATTACACCTACCAATTTCAAGTCTCTAGAATGAATTCCTATCGTCTACAGTAGTCGGTGGGCACATTAGCCGGATCGCTTAATCACCCAGCTGCATTTTAAAATCCACATTCGTTCGTCTGTAATCGCTCACACATATGATTATAAGGACGAGTATCGCTGTATAAACGTCACGTACCGTTTAAGTGGAAAATCAACTTCCGGAGGTCAACATTCGGCACGCCAAAGAAACCAACACATAAATCAATGAGCATTTATTTTTAAACGTCTTATTAAATATCCTTGATTTAAAAAAGTTTATTATTTTAATTTATATCTAGGTATGAAATTCACTTCACTACCATGTTTTGAGGAGGCGTAATTCAATGGTCTAAATTTCAAGAAATTTTATAATCTTTCTGGTATTATTGGTAATACGAGTATTATTATTTTATGTATCTAAGATAACTACTTTTTGTTTTTACAACATAAATGTACCATGTAGCTCAAATATAACAACATTAATTATACGAATATATATCGTTGCCATAGCTGGGCCTCGTAGTCGACGATCCTCTAGCCAGTCCAACGTCAATTCAATTGGAAACTGAAACTGTGCCATTGAGCTTATGCTATTTTCTTCCTTTCTCCTCTTTTTAAGTGAGTGAGCCGTTGCTCATCAGCAAACTCACCGACAACACCACTGTACTGGATCTGATGGCACACCGAAGAGAGACGATAGGAGCACACTAGCATGTTGTTTTTCTTTTTGTTTTTTTAAAGATTAGATATCATAGATATCCTTATACACCCGAAAAGTAGACGACAAAAATACCTTTGCCCTTCGAGAGGAATAGGCCAATGTGAGGTTCGAACCGGTGACCTTCCACACAGAAGTCTAGTGCGTTACCATGTGCATATATGTTCGAGGTGTATAGCATATATATAATATTAATCAAACTCGCATAGGTTCATTTACACGAATATTATATAGGTTAATTTACACGAATATATTATAAATAATAATAAACAAACTCATATAGGTTCATTTACACAAAAATATATAATAATAAACTCACATAGGTTCATTTTTCATTATTTACGCCTCTTTTTTATACACATCGATTAACCGCCACATTAAAATAAATTGCGTTTTATTTATTTAAATGCATGCTTAGTTTATTCCACATTCAATCAAATATTTTTTTATTGCAAATCAAACTTTTAAATAACTTTTTTAGATTCTGATTCAAATCCCGATTTTTATATTACTCTTAAATGGTAAAAAAGACGTAGTTAGCTATTTTTTTACTGACTACCATTTACCTGCATATTTGAACTTGTATTTGTTTTATGTTGTCTTTTTAATTTTATCGTTTTATTCTGTTAATTATTGTGTGATGTCCACAAAGCAATAAATATGATTTTTTTTGTTTAACTTTCTTGTTGAAAGTTTTCTTATTGTATTTAAATACAATAATATTTAACAGTCTCGACTATAGGGTCTGGTATACATTTCAAAGCGAGTCGTTGATACTTTCAATGCAAAATAATTCATATTTATAGAAAAATATCAGCATAATTGATCTTTATTCTTACAAGTTACTAAAATATAATTCTTTTTTTTCTTATAAGAAAAATTTTCCTAATCTGAAATCCAAATAATCTTATAAAAATTGAAAAAAAGCTAAGCTACAAACCTGTGTTTAATATCATTAAGAAATATATTTTTGAAGACTACCCGACCATATTTGTCAGGAATTTACGAATAATGGAAGGTGGCCGTGTAAGGTAGATCACCATAAACATCCGAAATTAAACAATGGCCGGTGTTTAGTATTTTATTTAGTATGTCGCGTGGCGTGCGCGAAGACGTGCGCGTTTTTCGTCCGCGATCCAAAGTGAGTGACGCACTCGCGAAGCGCGTAACACTTCGCGTCTATATTCTACGAGTAAATACCGAGTACCCCTTTTCAACAGTACGTTGACGAATGGTTTAACTTCGAAAGTCAATTATATAATGTTCAAATGTATGCGTCGATACACTTTCTTTGACAAATCAATTGAATACATTTAATATTATCGAAAAATTCGCGAACATTTTTTAAATATTCCTGGAATTTATTCGCTTTGACATTTTGAGTTTTAAGAGTATATTTAAGTTTTGGTTAGTTTTTTTTTTTAATAAAAGTGTTTTACCTCATGTTAAAAATAAACTTATTCACCGCTGAAAACTAATACATAATCTACTTTTGGAGGTTTTTCTACCATGAGTACTTTTTTGATTTCTACATTTTTTTCCAATGCTCAATCAAAAACAATTAAATTTAAATGACAGTACACAAGTCTCTTCTTTTCATAAGTCTTATATATTTATTTATTTTAGTCAACATATAAACGTGTAATTTGTTAGTACGCCCATCTAAATGTATGGCAGTGAACATTGGAGTTGGCAGAAGAAAGATAAGAAGAAGATTAATGCTGTGGAGATGCGTGCACTAAGAAAAATATGTAGAATGTCAATGTTTGAAAGAAGGCGGAACGAAGACATCAGAAATGAATGCATTAATAAAATAGATTTTTTAAGTAAGATGAAGAAAGGAGATTTAAGATGGTTTGGACATGTAGAGAATGAATTATGAAAGAATGATTAAGCGATTATACAAGTCAGAATTGCAAGGTATGCGTGGAAAGTGGTAAACTGAGGAAAACGTGGCTGGGCTGAAAGAAGGCAAAGTAAGAAGTATAAATAATATAATATTGTACATGGCGAGAAGTATGAATGTGAAGGAGGCGAATGTTGTGTGAGATAGAAAAGTTTGGAGATATGTTCTCTCTGCCAGTTCCGCGTGTATTTTAATCACCTTAGTACATTATCAATGGATATATTTTTGTAAATTTCTTTCCAACATTTTTAAATGAAATGAACGTTAAAAAAAGAACTTTGATTTGGTCAATTATTTATTTATAAAATAAAACTATAACTCAAATAGATTTTTTTCACATACAATCAATAGCCAGTGACAATAATAGACTTGAACAAATATTTTTTGGTTAATATTAACAATTTGACAAGCGTCTCAACATTGAACATTCCAGATCAACACATGCCTCGTGACATTATTTGAAATTCCCCGTGCAATGGAGCAATTCGCATTGATGTGCTGCCTGGTGTATTTGTAAGATTCTCGTTCAATGTGCAAATCAAATACAAACATTTCGAGACGAACGAATTGGAAATTTAGCGATCGTATGCAAAATCATTCCAAGGTATTCTACTCACAACATTGTCATGTTTACAAAAGTGGCTCGTTCGGGAACAAATGAAGATACGTTTTCCTTTTTGGAAAAGTTTATTGAAATAATTAGACCAACATAACTTTATATCCACTTCCTGTACAGAGCCTTGTTTGTTTTAAATTGAATACTCAGTATACTGATTTTATTTAAATAAAATTTAAAAAAACTCAAAATTTTTGCATTTGGGTGATTTTTTTATTTTCACGAGTAAAATCATAGTGTTAACAAACAGGAAGTATAGTATTATTTTTTCTAATTATTTTAAGATTGAACGTTTACCAAGGTTCAAAATTTATTATGAAGAATATTATAGCAAAAATTTGTTTTTACGATGGTATTTTATGTTATCTTATTCCTTATAGCTAAATTGTATAATAAAACACAAGCAGAACTTATAGGTATATTCAGTTTTGACTCTTAACTTTGAAAAACGTTTATGCTTAAAATAACTGTAGAATATTTTTAAACGTTGTTTTTTTAATAATAGTTATAAAAGGATATTTTATATAGCGTTGTTAAGAGGACCAACTCTCCTCAAGGGCGCTCCAACTCGGGATTAGAACCCACTATTATTGACAGATTTAAAATATTATAAAATAAATACATATAAATATACATTCATATGCATTCACATATAAGTTGAGAGCAAGAATAATAAGTTGGTAGCAGCAGCCATTAGATTTGACACTACCCCACATCTGCACACGAGTATGTTCAGAAAAACATATTTGGTAAGAAAACCGCAGAAAACTTACGAAGAGAAAACGAGCTACAAGTATATCTTTGTAGATCTTTCAATGTGGGATGATACATTCGTAAGGAATATTTTCTTGCCATATATATAATTTTTCCATCAAATCCTAAATGTAGCTTATTTTTTCGTGAACATGCTGATTATTTTGTCGAAACGTTGTCGCAAGAAATTTAAGAACAACTGTTAGCACAAAATAAATGTGTAAATTTATTTTATTATAAAATTTTTCGTGAAACGTTTTTCTTTTTTTTTTTAATTAAAATATTGAATGTTAGCATTTCATTCCATTTTAAAAATGTATTTTACTTTTTTTTTTCACTAACAAATTTTGCTTAAATTCAAATGAGATAAATCGTTTTCCATTTTGAAACCACCATTTCCCTCTCAAGGAAGGCAGACAGGACAGAGCGTCATACTTTTATATATCGACACACACACATCCTTATCCTCTTCTACATCCATATACCTTCTCATACAACTTCTACTATTTCTCTGACTTTCTACGTTTCGTTCTTTCAGAATATCATTCACTTGATTCAACCATACTTTCTTTGATCTTCCTCTCACACGCCTTCCACTCACATTGGCACTATAATATATCTGTTTTGTTAGTATTTCTTCATTCATTCGTTCCACGTGCCCAAACCATCTCAGCATGCTCTTGTAACACCATGTATTATCAATGTACGCATTTCTACAGCATTTACTTGACTCTTCTCAGTATTTTTTCATGTCCACGTTTCACTTTCATACATCAAAGTTGGCACCAAAATATTATCGCGGGCTATAATCTTAACAGATTTTGATACTGCCCAGTTCAAGTACATATGTTTTAGTATTTTTCGTTAATCGTAAAAGAAATTGTCAACTTGAAAAAAACGTTACTAGCAATTATGCTGGTCGGCTAATGGTATAAGTATTGACATCCTGGCAATACCTCTTAAAAATAGCTGCATAGCTACCTACCACTTGGTTGTATTCACTCTCAGTGCGTACCGGTTTCCATATGATGGTCTCTTCTATTGTGCAATCCAGTTATTTTTTATGTCGCTTCTAATTTTTCTCGTTAACACGCAAGTATGTTATCAGTATGATCATTTTATAAAAAGGTCTTTTTTATTATATATTAAGCGTACAAATGCTTGTTTGACAAGTTTCCTTCTGGTCATCATCTAATTTTATGTCCAAATTGGATGTTTACAATTCTTATTTTATGCGCGCGCATCTTTCACTTAGATTATTTCACTTAGGACACATTCACAGATACGCGCGGATGAACAATTTGACTCGTATGACTTGTGTTTTTTTTTCAATAAGTATTTAATTTTTCGCAGTGATGTTTTAAGATAGTATTTCCACAATGTTGAAAAAGCAAGCCGGCCAAGAATCATACTTAATATTGTATTTTATTGTATTGTATGACATTTTCGTTGTATATAGTACAATTAACCAGACTAATTTACTTAGTGACAATCTCTTCAAACCAATCAGGCACATATTAAAGAGACTAAGTAAAAACCAAAATAAAAAGACAACTTGACAACGAAGGCCGTCAAACACAATTTTCTTTTATTTATTGTCTAAATTTTATTAAAAAAAGATATCAGCTCCCAAATTGATTATAAAGTCAAGATGATTGTATTGTATTACATTTTTTTGTATATAGTACAACCTGACGGATTTATTGTCGTGTGACAAATTTCTTCCCAACAACCAAAAATATGTCTTAGAGGTCCGAAGAGAAAACCAAAGTGAAACATTTAAAAAAAACCTGGCTGCCAATGGGAATCGAAGGAACCCGCTATCCCTGGGTTAGTATACAGGTTTCTTACCAACTAAGCCACAGAAACCATTAGTCTTATTTTTTTCTCTATATCAAGAAACGTTCACGATTTTCAATTGATCGTTGTTTGCCGTACTATAGAAAATAAGGAACATGCGAATCTATACGAGTAAGTTTAAGAACGATAATATAAATGATTATTCATCGCATTCTCAACAAAGATTAAGATTTGATAAACTAGCAGCGGTCAGCCTTTGATTTTGCTCAAACTGACGAAGACATTTTGTTATTGTCTCGCTTTCGTGTAACCACAACACGCTTGTTTTTATAATGTACGTAACAGAGATGATAATATTTAAGTTATCAAAAAAGTACATATGAATAAACGTGACAAAATTAGTTTAGATTAAATATATATTTTAGTCAGATCTGCGCCACGTTTCAAAAATATTTTAAGGATAAAAAGCGAATTACGTATTGTTTTTATTCCATTTTTCATTGTAAAATAGCCTGCACAGATTTTCTAGTATAAATGACTCTTTTTGGGAACATTTCTTTTTGTATTATCTTTAAAATAATCTAAAGGTGTTTATGAAAAGGAACTCGGAGTCATCACCGTTAAACATTCGCGGAATCTCATCTTTATCTCACGTAACTTTCAAACTACACGGCACCGTGTAATAATAGCATTTGAGCAAGGCGCTTCCGATTGGAGACCGAGATTGTAGCTGAAGAGTTTGAAATTTACAAAATGAAAATTTTGCGTGAAAAAAATATGACTTCAGTCAACCATCAACTATTTTTTTAAATATTAACATTTTCAAAAATAGTACAAATATTCCAAAATTTACAACTTATTTTGGGAACGTATATCATTAATTGGACTGGTCATCGATCCATCAGCTCCAAATGAGTTTATATAATTTCTAGCTAATTGGTTTATTTGTTAATTATAAAAAATAAAGCTTCAACTCAAAATATTTTTGTAATGTTTCAAGCCAATTGATTTATTTGTTTATTCTAGTAATCAAAGCATGTGCTCCAAATATGTTTGAAAAGTTTCGTGTCAATTGATTTATTTATTGATACTAATAACCAATGCATGTTCTTCAAATATGTTTGTAAACGTACATTCCAATCAATTTTTTTACATCATTCTAAAAAAAATATGTTGAAAGTTTTGGATTCCATTTCTATTCAGTACTTTGTGTGGCGCTCAGTTCCTACCTATGTTACTAGGCCAGTTTTAGAAATACTTCTGAAAAATATTTCCTGGAATAGTATTCTAGCATTAAATTTCAAAAAGAAGGAAGAAAATATAAAATTCTATTTTATTTTATTTTTTTAACAAGAAAACTGTTGTGTTAAAAAGTAAATGACAAAACCCACGCAAAGTAAGAGAATAATGTCCATATAGCTTGTTACATGAATTTTACACATTTGTGGCTGTTAGCTACACCGTCTGATTGAATAATCACATACTTGTACACATTGAATATTCCAGGGATAACAAAGCTTGGTTTAGAGAACTTTAATATAATTTACAGATACAACTAGCGTAAGTTTTTTTATTTAATGACGCAATTTTTTTTCCAGAAAACTCTTGTAGTAAATTTTTAATCTCTTATCCGTGAATTATTATTCCTCGGATGAGGAATTCCTGCTACCCCTCCGATCAATCGGCTTCCTATGAGATAGACATGAGAAAGTATAGACGGAATTCAGGTCTCGTCCATTCTTTGAACATAATTCCGCCAAAAACCTATTCTCTGCATTCCCCATCTTACGATATCTTCGCTTTAACACATTCTTCTTATTTCAGTAGTTCTTGTTCTGTCGGATTATTTTACCAATTATATTATGCATCAGTTCAATTCGATCCCACCACCATCCACGCTATTATATTATACATCAGTTCAGTTCGATCCCACCACCATCCACGCTATTATATTATACATCAGTTCAGTTCGATCCCACCACCATCCACGCTATTATGGGGGACAAAAATGTTCCCATCCAGCGCGTTCTATACTAGGAGATCGAAATATTTTTGTATGAGCGTGACGTCACGTAGTGACGAAGAAAGAAATGCCCAAAGAGACTGCTTCTCCGGTGGTGATACACCAGAGTGTGAAAAAGCGCAAAACCTTCATTTCTGATGTTCTAAGGAATGCGTTCGTTCGTCTGGTATTTTCAAAATAGTAGAAAGCTCAAGTAAGTTGGCGGCCATGGGCTCACGATAAGAATGCAAGCTACGAGTAAGCAAGCGTTTGCCCCACATTGGATTCCTGGCAGATTTACTTCCAGACTGGTATTACTCTTACTCTTAGACCGTTTTATATCTGAATTTGTGATGTTCTATGTTTTATATGTTGTTGATCATAAATTCTTATACCGCTGTTAAACAACGCAAAAATAACGCTATATAAAAAAACTTTGGCAAACGCAGATTAAACCTTCCGATCGTCTCGGAACTTTGATCTCATTGACATCAGAACTTGGGGTTTGATCTTTAAAAACTGTATGTTTGCTGAAGTGCAACAACTAGCACACAATAAACCAATACACACGCAGGTAGCTTCTATCTATAGGCTTACAGTCATATTATATTGCGAGGGATTGCCTACCACAAAAAGTTAATCTTAGCATTCTTATTTATAACTCAAACTTATCGAATAAATATTGTGTTCCATCAGGTAAAAATTCGAGACAATCGTTGTACTAAAAAATCGCTGAAATGTATTATTGAATCGTATAATAAATTTCGGCGATTTTATATGATATATGCCTGAAGAATGTTAAAAATGTTGACTCTCCTTCTCGGCTTCTGTAATGAGTATTTCAAGAAAATGTATGTCATTTGTGCAATTTCGTTTTCACTTCACAACAAATGCTTAGTACCGGAACCTTCACTTGTACACATGGCTGGGTCTTCCTCGCCATTTTCCGTTCGCATGTCATTGACTGTCTTTATCGCTTTTTACAAGTACTCGATGTATCGTCATTATGTACTGGATAATTTTATTGTGATATATTGGGAAAATATTTTCACTGCACAATTTTTTCGTTAAATTATTTGTTATTTATCATCTTTGATGAAAAATTATCCGCAACTATTATATATCACACGAAAAAATAAATTGTTTTCTTTCAGATATGTGTATTTTACTCACATATACATATTTTTCACAATATATCTTCTTTGCTCTTGTATACAAACATATTTTATATTGCTTAGAATTTATAGCCTGGATAAAATTATTTTATTATTTATTTATAAGTAAAACGGTACAATATACCTTATAACAAAAACATTAAAAAAATATAAAAGAGACAGTAGTAAGTGCTCAACACATTAAGTTGGACAGAATATACAATACAAAAAAAATTACCCAATTACAACAAATATTTAGAATGAAACAGGTATCAAATCGTAAAATCACATGTTACAACACAAGACGGGGGCGTCCATAGGCGCACAGCCCGCACTACGCAAAAACATACAAACACAGTAGACAAATCAAACACAATAGAAAAACAAATCAAATACAAATTGAAAACAAAATATTAAAGATGGAATCAGACAGGTAAAACTTCACAAATCCTCAAAAAGATCTGGGGGAAAAATCACAAAAATGTTAAAAAAAACACAATTCAAAAGCAGTTCTAAAAGGTCTTCAAAAGTCCTCGAAAGACACGCGGGATCCACTTCAAGGTTCGAATATTCGGAAGTGCCTTTTCACTCTTCAGGCACTCCTTATACGTTAGCAAACTAACTCTAAATACACCCGAGACCGCAGCGTACTCATTTCCGATCCTGTTCAGTCTAGGTATGGGAGAATTCGCAAAATAATTTGTTGTATAATTTTCACATAGAAATATGTCTTGCAGCCTGGTCATTCTTTAATTATATTGTTATATATAATTGTATTGTATTAGTCTTTCGTTGTCTGCAAACAACCTTGCGGGTTAATTGTCACATGGGAATCTTTTTCAACCAATCTGAAAGATATTCAGGTGACCTTAAATGAAAATCAGATTTAAGCCCCATTTGAAAAAATGACTAACAGCGGGAATCGCACCCGAAATCCTCGCTTCGCGTAACAGGCGTCTTACCGATTAGGCCACGGATCTCACCGACGCAGATTTAAACATGTTCTTTTCTTGTTCTCATGATGAACACCCCTTGTTTTTTATCGAGATAAAAAGTCGAGATTATCAGTTTTTCAATGATTTCTGATCTCCTTACAGTCAGAGAGAGAAAGGTATTTTTGAATGATCTATTCATTCGGGGTGGATTCATTTGTATATCCCCCGGTTAAATTTTCTTTTCAAAAGTAATTGAGGAAAAATGCCTTTACGTACTAGCGTTATTTATTTTTTTGTTAATGGACTGAATTAATGTTTCATAAAATTTTATTTTGATAAAAATTTGATTTAAAATAAATGCCTAACCAAAAAATTTTACATCATACATTTAATGAATTAACACTTTTGATAAAAACTTTAATTTTGTTAAAGATAAACTTCTTACCAAAAAATTAAACCACATTATACATTTAATAAATTAACACTTTTGCAAATATATATTATTCATTTCCGTTGTTACAATCGGCTCATTTTAATCATTTTTATTTTTATCGAAGATCTCACAAACTATTTCACCATCACTAAGCTTTTAAAAAACTGGGTTTATAAATGCATTTTTTGCACAAAAAATATTGCTGCAGGGTATTTTTGGTCTTCTCAAACATATTGTAAATTACAAACATTTTCAATGTTTCGCGTGGGTTTCGAATAATTGAGAAACTTAAAAAGATGCTATAAAGATCGTTGCATCATTTTATTGCAATCATATTGTCGCGAAAAGTTCAAAATAGATCATCTAATTTTAGGCGATTGTACAGGAGAACGTTTCAAAGGTTTTCTGTTAATTTATTGAACTGTTAAAACATATATAATTTTTACATTGGTATAGTATTTTTGCTGGGTCATAACCAACTTTATTAGGAAGTATTTTTTAACTTAATTATGTTGAAATTTAATAGTCTTAAATCCCCTAATTTTGTTATTTGTAAAATACAGCAATTTTAACTATTTCCAAACAAAAAAATGTTAAATAAAGATTTTTCCGTTAGTTGGTAAAAAGACTTTTAATAAAGTTTATTCCAAAAAAACATCATTTTAGCCCTCAAAAATCAGACTTTTACTTTAGTGTTTTTTTTTTGTTTCCAACCGAGAAAGATTATAAAACACGTAACTAAAAACCTATCCTATCTAAAAACATTTTTGGAAATCAACTTTATAAAGTATTTATTGTTGCATTTTGTTTCTAAGCGGTAAATAACCGTACTAAGGTCGAACATTTTTAAAGGTTAAATTAGAACAAAAGAAATTTCAACCATATTTTGAGTTATTTATTTCAATCATTCGTACGGTAACCCTCAACTACTCGGAAAGGGCGATAAGTATGGGCATTGTTTAAACTTCCATATGACTTCTTACATAATTCAAGTTGTTTTCTTTCGTATGGCACTCTTCAACATATTCATTAGTGATTTAGAAATTTTAATAAGCGTTACAGGGAAACAATATTATCTTCGACCCCAGTAACCAACCTTATCAGATTAAGAACCACAGGAGTAGGCAGGAAACTCAGAGTTCGCTATCGTATCTATTGGAAATACTACAAAAAGTGAACAAGCAACGACACCCACACGTCTAGCATACGCTCGCATTGCTACCAGACAAACCCTTTAAATAGAACCCGGCTTATTTTCAAAAAATAAATATTGAGTACCATCGCGAATTGAACCCGAAACTCGCAGGTAGAAACCTCATCTTACCAACTAGGACACGGAAGTCATCAGTAGTTGTTTAGTAGTGTTATGATTACTTCCATAGCCTAGTTGGTAAAACGCCTGAATTCCATCCAGGGATCTCGAGCTCGATTCTTGTTGGTACTAGAAAAAGGGGCTCCAGTTTAGTAAAAGAGTTCGTCATGTAACAATTCTCAAATTCGCGGGGTACGTGTGCAAGTGTTGG